>VZTM01026658.1:299-13206 GCA_013400555.1 Jacana jacana
CAATGTGAATACTTGGCTTGAACAGGTTAAAAAAAAACCCTTTGTGGGCTGGTTTATGAGCAGTGAGGCTTAGTGGATCTGGGGGTGAATGACCTTCTGTGATAGTCTGAGTCTTCAAAATGGAGCTGCATTTCTTTACAAAACACCTTTTGCTGGGAGCTACTGTTTTGTATAAACATTTTTTATTAGTATCATATACTACATTTTAATACTGGAGATAAAGCTGTGTTATGTTTTGTTGTGTATTGGAAATTAACTTGGAAATCTTAGGACAGCAAATACACTACCTGCAGTGAAGAAGTTAATTGTAGAAGCCACCAAGGATGCGTGTGACTTTTGCCCCAGCTTTACCCTTCTGGTCTTCTTTGTTCTTAATTGTCCTTAAACGAATTATTCACTTAAGCAAATGCAGATATAGACATGTTTGCTAACAGACAACTCTTTTTGGCAATTGTAGCTGAACAACAACCAGCAGTGGCTGCAAATTGATCTCCTCTCAATTAAGAAGATAACTGCTATTGCTACCCAGGGGGCGAAGTCCGTGACTGCTGAAAACTTTGTGAAAACCTATGTTATCCTCTACAGTGATCAAGGCTCAGAGTGGAAATCCTATACAGATGGCTCAAGCTCAGTTGCAAAGGTATCATCCTCTGCTCAGGCAATTGTTTCATGGCTTGGGCAGAGTACCCAGCCAAAGAGATAGATAGTCTCACAGGACTTTAAAATGCTAGGGAGCTGGGGTTGCTGGAGATAATGTCATGATATCCACCTGATTTTGGTCATAGTAATTAATAGTGGTAGAAAGAAAGAGCTCCAAATCTGTCGAGTGTACTCAATGTTGTCATGGTAGGAGCTGACACTATTTGTAAAGGAGGACATTTAATTTGAATGCATGAGGACATTTATTTGATCAAACAATGGGTCAGGGCCTCTTTTTGGCTTTTTTTCCCTTCCTTGATTTTATAGTGGAATGAATGTTAGTGAGCAGTTTTGCTGTAGCAGAGCTGGAGAGCTCCAGATACCCACAGAGTGGGTTTTGTTGCCTGTACCACCTTACACCAATCTAACAGGCTATTAGCAGGGTGATATAAGGAAAGACTGGGGCAGGGTTCAGTCCATCCAAATTAGAATGGCAAATTTTGTAGTGTGAATGGAAACAGAGGCTGTTTAATTCATTTAGACTCAGATATTGCTGGCCTGGACTAGTTTTGACCCAGCATTTTAAGAATAGACTGGATGAAGTCTTAGGTAAAATCAGAAATGTGCCCGTCCATCTACCCTGGATGGCTAATGCAACACTTGGAACAATTTTAAAAAGAAAAAGCAGGTTTTTTTTAAAGTATTGCCTTCTAACTAGTTGTGTGTTTGTGTGTTTGCAGGTTTTCTTGGGTAATGAAAACAGCAGTGGGCACGTCAAGCATTTCTTTAACCCACCCATCCTGTCCAGGTTTATCCGCATTGTTCCAAGAACATGGTATCATGGTATTGCCCTTCGGGTAGAACTCTATGGCTGTGATTTTGGTGGGGGTCTGGCTGTGAAAAGGACTGACAGCCCTGGGAGCTCTTAACCTTTTGGCAATTGCCACGCAGAACAATAATTTTTAAACCCTTTAAACAATCACACTTAGTAGTTCCGATGTGTCCTCAAAGGAGCTTAATGTTTTGCCAGCAAGAATTGAGAGAGATTTCTCTGGCAGATGCTTCATTCTTACATACACACACCTTAGAAAACAGCTTATTTTCTCTGGGAAGAAATACCAGTCCTTCCTTATTTGTATTATCAGTTCTTCATTCTAACCACTACTCTTGCTTTTTACTTAATTTTAAGTTCTGTATCCCTAGGGATGGAGACCCTGGCCTTAATCCTGAGCCCTGATTATCTCAGTTTTTGTAATGTTTCTGTAGCACAGAGAAGGAATAAACAGCTACAGCAGGTGAATGTTCTCCAGTCATAGGGCTAAGAGGGAAAACCAATGCAGATACAGAGCTGTGTGCTGCATTCCAGCCAATGCCTTGGTAAGAAAAGATTTAGGGGTGGGTGGCCTCACCACCACGTTTTTCATCTGCATTGCAACAAAGGTAGAACACATCCCAGGGCTGAGGCATGTACAACCCCTTCTCAAGAATGTGGGTTTGCATTATTGATTTGGTCTTATGGGCCCAGCACACCTGAAATGCTGTGGATTTCACATAATTCATCTTTGGTGCCCTGGCAAAGAAGGAAGAGTCAGCAACATACTTCTTTCCTGGAAATGAGAAGGGAAGTGACTTAACCTGGATTACAGCAGGTTAAGGAATGGCAACAGTAGAACATGTAAAGTGAGAATGCTGAACTCCTGGCATTCAGTCCTGTACAAACTTTAGGAGCATGGGGAAGGAGAGTTTAGGAAGGCATTGAGAACTGTAGCTGTTCAGTGAGAATACAACCTGGCGGTGGCAGAGGAGGGGTAAGTGAAACTGGGCATCTTTACCATTTATCTCTGGCAGTGTTTTCACTGATGGAACTACTTTCGTGCATAGACAATACATAAATACTTTTTCTTCCCTGGATGACTATCTAGTGAAAATACATACACAGTCCATGAAGTCATTATTCCAGCAGAGTTTTAGCTAAGTTTTCAGTAGTATCTTTGGCTTCTATCCTGTAAATTGTTTGGTTGCTGATCTCCCACTTCCCACACTAGGTACCAGTCAGCAGGGCGGATTATTCGAAGTAGTTTGTCTGGGAAAACACTTTATCAAGTTCAAAATTATTTCAGTCGTTTTTCAATTCTTTTTATCTTACAGACCATGTACTGAAAGTACATCACAAGAGTGAAAAAACTGTAAAAAAATAAACAAATATTTTCTTTTTTTTACTATGTCACAAACTGTTGTATTTTTCACTGGAAAATAAAGATAATATTGTAGCATGAAAAAATTAACATTTTATTTTGTATATTTGCCTTGACAGGTTAGTGAAATTTTGCCTCATCAAAGTAAAATTTTCAGCTTGATGGGAATTTTCAGGGCTAATCAGAATTAAATTCCAGAGGTTAAACTGTAATTGCATCATCTTGAAAGAACAGTTTCGTAACATTTTGTAATGGGGTTTAATTTATTTGTGTCTGGTACAGCCATGAAATTGCAATACAAGCCCTATCTGCTAAAAAAAAAAAAAAAAAAAAAAAAAAAAAAGGAAAATANCCAGCCTAACCCTACCCTGCTGCAGCTTGCAGCTATTCTCATTTTATCTCATGTATTCTCATTCTATCAAATGTAAACTTTGGAGTCAGGCAGGTTTTACCCTAGAAAAGAGATAATAAATGCTTGCTAACTTCAGTAGAACCAGGGTTTTGTGTGATAAGTGCTGAACTACTTATGTTTAAGGAGGCCATGATCTTAAAGATTCTAAATAATTACTTCTTTATATATATGTATGATTTAATGTGAAGTCAGACAAATGCAAAATTGATTGCAGGAGTGTGACTCAATATACCTGCACCAGTTTTACAAGTTGGAGATTTGTACTTCTACTCGCTAATGGATAGGACTTTGGCCAGCTGTCCTGGTTGTGTTCCTTACCCAACCTCCTGTCTACCCCCAGCCTACTCACTGGCAGGGCTGGGGAGGGCAGGGAGGCCTTGATGAAAGTTTACCCCATCGCACCCTTGTTTCAGTAAGTCCAGCACAGCAACAGCAGCAGTGCCTGGGCCGTGTGCCAGCCTGGGCACCTGGCCATTGCCATTAATAAAATGTTCCCTGGCACAGCAGAGTAAGGTGGGAAGAGCTACAATTAACAGCACAAGGCTGAAACACCCACTAACAAGCACCAGACTCTACTGTACCGTGAGGGAAGCAAGCACAGGACCCTGCCAACTAGTGGCTTAACGGCTATAAACTCCACCTAGGAAGCTCCGATCAGATGCTGTGATCTCTGAGTCCTCTTGTGCTATGTGGGACACCAAAAAGGGCTGGGGTGGGTTGACCCCAGCTGGCAGCTAGCTCTGACTCCACCGCTTGCTTGCTCTACCCTAGCAGGCTTGGGGGGGAGAATTGGAACAAAAGCAAGAAAAAGTAGGGGCTTGATATTTCTTATCAAAGCTGTTTAATAAGTGAAGCAAAGCTGCATGTGCAAGCAAAGCAAAATAAGGAATTAATTCACTGCTTCCTACCACCAGGCAGGTGTTCAGTGGCTTTCTGGGCAAGCAGGGCCTCAGCACACCTAACAGTTACTTGGAAAGACAAACCCTGTAACTCTCAACATCCCCCCCTTCCTCCTCCTCCTGCTTCCCCCCAGCTTTTCTTGCTGAGCACAATGTCATATGGTCTGGGATATCCCTTGGGTCAGCTGTGTCCTCTCCCAACCTCTCGTGCACCCCCAGCCTACTCACTGGTGGGGCAAGGTGGGGAAAAAAGAGAAGGCCTTGGTGCTGTACAAACACTGTTCAGCCACAGCTGAAACACTGGTGTGTTATCAACACCGTTTTAGTCACAAATCCAGAGCAGGGCACTGGTACAGGCTGCTAGGAAGAAAATCAACTCTGTCTCAGCCAGACCAGGAACATGAAGTATTTCCAAATGCAAATGGGGGAGTGACTTCTGCGTCCCATGTTTACAGCAAGGAAGATGTGAAGACACATCTGTACCAAGTCTGCCAAACTGAAGGTAAGGGATTTTTAGTGATCTTGCAGATGACTGGAAAACAAAACTTTTATCAATTTAATGAAACAGCAATCTTAGACTGAATCTGCTGAGGTATTTGGGAATTTGTAGCTAAAACAGGCAGTCTTGCACAGCTTTCACGCACCGTGGAATGAAATCCTGTGTACATTGAAACTACTTGTGGATATATACAAGAAGAGCAAAAATTCCTGCAGTTTACTCAGACTAAAAAGTACAGATGCATATCATAGCATGAAGGTTTGCAAACACTGAGGGAGAAATGCGGTGCCAAAGTTCAGAGTATTCACATCTGGCCAATGATTTCTTTGCTCACAAATCTGCGTGGGTGCCTTCACACTGGCCTTTTGATCCAAAGGTCAAAAGTTAACTGCCTATAGCCTCAAACGGCGTTATAATGGAGTTGCTGCCCTCTAACGCTCATTCCAGCTTCTGGGAGGCATCAGGGTGCCCAAAGCTGACCATCTCCAGGTGACAGTAGCATATGGATGGCTGCGCATAAAGGCTTGTGCTTTACTCACTAGGTGCTACTAATTGTTTCCTCTTGCTTTCCAGTGGTGGTGGCTGTACTCCTTCAAGCAGAAGTCGTGCAACTGGTTGTGTCTGCGCTTGGATTGGAAGTGGGGTGGAAGTACATGGAAAGACAGTTGAGCAGCCCTAAAGTAGTTAATGACAGCAGCACCCACTTTCTTCAGACCCTGGTGTGTTAGTCCAGTACTCAGCCAGGTTTGTACGGACTGCCCTGTAAAGTCTAAAGCTGACTCAGGCAGGCTCAGGGGAATCAGTGAGCACACCTCTCGCTTACAGAGTAGCTATTCAAAAGGTTGTATAGCTCACTTACAACGTTTTGAACACCCTCCAGCACCCACGGAAACGGCCCTGAACACTGAGGGGTAGATCAGAATTTTAGGACTGTGCCAAGGGACAAAAAGAGGGCTTGCAACCTCACAAGGAGTGATGCTCAGGAGGTATCTTTCAAGCTAAGAAAAGATCTGTTGGATGCATACCTGAAGGAGGAAAGTAAAGGCTGTGCACGTGGCCATATATGTCCTTGGGAAGGCTACTGATATGTTATTATTTAGCACCATAGAAATGAGATGGAACGCTGTCCTGGGGTGACAAACTGCCATTCTACATGAGTCAGTCATTCCACTTAATCAGTGTTGAATATTCCTCCTCTTGCTCTCACTCCTGTGTTTTGTTTTGTTATGTTTATTCACAGTAGCTGTGCATCATAACCAGTTTCTCCACCTACACTTTCCTATCGTTGCTAACCCCCATTCTCCATTTGTTTGTTACACCCAGCACTTGCATCATGCTGTAATTACAATAATCTCCAGGCAGGGACTCCCATCTTCTTGAACGTTTGTCGATCACCCTCCAAACTGGGCCATGGGATCATTCTCAGGGTTCCTGGGCACGTCTGTAATACCATCCCTAATGGGAGCAATACAATGTTAAGCCCACCGTGACCTAGATACCTCTTAAAGCACCAACTAATTCAGACCAATTTACGTGCTTCTACATTTAGTAAAAGTGCAGGATACGTTTCTTCTAAGTTCTCATCCAGTGGAAGGTGTTCCTGCCCATGGCAGCGAGGTTGGAACTAGGTGATCTTTAAGGTTCCATCCAAACAATTCTGTGATGCGTCTACTTGACTTACTACTTGCTTGCTTTTCTTTGTAACGCCATCTTTGTCTTCTCTTTCAGCACTTCCCATGAGAATTTTTCTGCCGGTGTCCCCCTGTTTTGCAGACTTAAGTGATTTTTCAATTTTTTTTCCCATGTAGCCTATTAGAAAATATTTTTTAAGTGTTATGTCCATAATGGCAATCTATGGTGCTGTACAACATGATCTATCTTAGAGCAAGAGTTAAACTGATATCCTCTGGCAAGTGATTCGACAAATTCAGCCAGAAATGCCTTATTTCCAGTGGCCATGAGCTTCAGTCTGCATTGTGTCAAACGCAGGGCCTGCTGTGGTGTACGAGGCATAAGGGGAGTTCTCTGCCAGAGGTTTTTGGTAGCAACCTGCCTCCTAATGATTCCTATACATTGCAGAGACGGCTGCTGTTTTTCCTAAGGTTTCTGCAGGACTTGATAGCTTGGATTTTACACTGGCTTCTCTATCAGCTATGTTCTGGTACAGTGCAGTGCTGCTTTTTTCCCCCCCCAACACACATCTCTCAGGACACATTTGCTTTACTAGTCTCATTGAACACAAGGTCTAGCACATATAGAACTAGAGGTGATGACAGCAGCACTGGAGCAGATACATGGTAGAATATGTGGGTATCAGGGCATGAACTACAAGTGAAAAGCAGTGAAGTTTCTGAAAAATGAAAATGGATTTGTGTTGAACTAGAGTACCTGAAGTCTTTGGAGTTCTAGATTGTGTATAGTAATATAGAAGCAGAAAATATACTCTGTCCATGCTACAGAAAAGAGCTTTTAGCAAGGGACATTTCCTTATAGGGCAAGGACAAATGATGAGATTATAGTCAGATGTTTATGACAAGGACTGCTGACCCTCCCTTCACCCATCTTTCTAAAACAAAAAATTACAACATGCCCCTGAGAGTTCTCTTGCTCTTAAAAAGCTGGTACGGCTCCAGAACGGCTCCAAAAAAAGCTGTGGTGCTCCAAAGACTATCTCTAAAATAGAGAATTACAATGTACCCCTGAGAGTTTTCTTGCTCTCCAAAAGCCAGACTGGCTCAAAAAAGTTTGTGAAATTCAAAGAATATGCTAGCAGAACTTACACATCTTTACTTTTTGAAGAGGGGGAGGAATTTTAAAAGAATTAAGAAGGGAGCAAGGAAGAAGCTGAGTCAATTCTGTTGTCTTTCTTAAGGCTTTTTTTAAAACATAATTTACTGTTTTAGGTCCTAATAGGGGAAAATACTGTCCCCTTCCCTACAGTGAAATTGCTGTGTTCCATTTAGTTTGATTCCAGGGAAACATGTGCTCTGTACGTGTTTCAGGCAAGGCTATCCTCTTGTATGTGTTGCAAGACAAGGCTATCCTCTCCAATTTGGGTGCAAATTTGCTCAACAAGTGACATCTTGAAAGTCTGGAGCACACAAACCCCAGGAGAATAGGAAGTAACAAAAATGAAGGCATACCATCTGAATAAATTAATCGATACCAGAGCCTTTCAATTAACCCTTCATGGCTGCATAACACTTGTAAGTCTCCTGGTGAGAGCCCTGAAATTATTAAAGAATCAGTAGGGGGAATTAGGAAACACAGACCTTCAAAGTTGTATCCAGTTTTCTGTTCTTACAGGTAGCTACAAACTCAGGCTTTAGTCTAAACTAATCATGATTCATTTCAGAAACAATTTGGGTTTTTTTTGTTCCCACTGCTTCTGATGCCTTTAATAGAGTCTACTTCCCTAAAGTAATTACAACAGCCTATTATGGTTTGAATAACTTGATAACAATTAATTGTCATTTAGACAATTATTGTAGCACCCAATGACCCCTCCCCACCTAGGAATGGAGATTGGGGAAAACAAGGAAACACAAGGGTTGGAATATAAATAGATTTAATAGGATAAGACTAAATAATTAACGGTAATACTAAAGAACCAGTATTGATCCCAATACTGATGTAGGGTATATAGAAATTATTCTCAGCCAATTCCAGCAGCAGGAACCTGTGCACTCCTAGCAGGGGACAGCGAATGTCACACACTGTGAGCGCAATGGCTTTGGGAGGAAAGGAAGGGCTCGGGGATCCGGCACCGGAGCAAGAAGTTCTCTGGAACACTGCCATCAAGGGATAGAGAGAACTACCTAGAAAACATTCTAATTTACATTAAATGTGCTGTTCGTGGTATGGAATAATCCTGTTGGCCAGCCTTGGTTAAGTGCCCAGGCCTCACTCCTCCTTATCCCTGCACCTGGCAAGGCTCAAAACCACTGAGACCTTGAATCCCGGATAGCCTTGCTGGCTATGAAATAAATATTTTCTTTAATTCAGACACTAGAGTCTTCTAAAAGTGCAGTTTTCCCCAGCATTAGAAGATGTATTAGTCCTATGTCACTCAAACCAGGACACAGCCAAAATGATAAAAACAAAGAAAGGTGAAAAGGTTGCTGCCTTTTCTCATATTTATGTGCCTTTGCTCCTTCCTCGCTCAGCAAAAGGCAAATCTGTTTTACTCCCTCCTCCTGGACAGTTTCTGAGGTATTTGTACCACTTGAGTGCACTTGTGTATTGAGAGAGCGCTCTGAAGAACGGCTTCGTGAGAGTGCAGAAAGTTTTTAACACACAGACGCTTTTCCCCAACCAACTTGGCAAGACTTTCAGAGAACTTTTCTTGCATATATATTTTATGAATTCCTCCAGAATGAACTGTAGGTCAGAACTTGTTAACAGTCCTCCGCTCTGGTGCATTTTTGAGTGAAACCTATCAGAGTTTATGGTGTGGATAAGGTATAACGTAAAATATTGTTGACTCTGAGACTGAAGTGTGTATTTAGATGAGTTGCTTAGATCTCATGCTGAATCAAACATCCTCCAGGGGTGATTCCACCCCAGATTCAGACAAAAAAGGACTCTTAGACCTTAGCACTAAGAAAAGCAGCAGCAGGGGCCTGATGAAGGGCTTGGTGTGATCCTTTTCTTCCAAAGTGCCAGCAGTGATTTTTGAGATCGATCTGGAAATCTGAAGAGTTCTTGGCAAGTTGTACAGACAGATTTCAAGCTTCCCTTTTGCAACAGAGAAGCAGGAAAACACAGCTGGCATGTCTCATGGCCAGTGAGAGACTTTTCTAGCGTACAACAGCCCTGACTTGTACGAAAGTGAGGCTTTTGATAAAGAAGCTGTTTGAAGAAACTCATACACACTGATGGCAGTTCTCAGTGGTCAGTAACCCAGCATAGAAAGGTTTTGTCCAGTAGTACTGCATGAGCTATGTTGTTAAAATGTTGTTCACTGGGGTGAGAATAGGAGAGGTGCCTGAGGACTGGAGGAAGGTAAATATCACTCCAGTCTTCAAAAGGGCAAGAAGGAGGACTCAGGGAACCACAGACCAGTTCGTCTCCCCTCCATCCCTGGAAAGGTATGGCTGTGAGTCAAACTCAATGTCATCATTAAAGAACAGGAAGTTATTGGAAGTGGCCAACATGGTTTTAGTAAGGGTAAATCAGGCTTGACCAATCTGATAGCCTTCAATGATGTGGTAACTGGTTGGCTGGATAAGGGAAGAGCAGCAGATGTCCTCTACCTTGATTTCAGCAAGGCTTTTGACACTGTCTCCCATAGCATGCTCACTAGGAAACTGAGGAAGTGTAGGCTAGATGAGGGGACAGTGAGGTGGATTGAGAACTGGCTTTGTGACAGACCTCAGAGGGTTGTAATTAATGGAGCAGGATCAAGTTGGAGGCCTGTAACCAGTGGTGTCCCCAAAGGGTTCAATACTCTCACAGACTTGCGCTGACTGCTTTGGTCTTGAAAGATTTTATAATTATTTTAATGTAATGTGGTTTATGTGGAAGTGTTCAGAATATGAGCAATCACTCGAGTTGGTCACATCTTTCTGGCAAGAGAATGATTTTCTCTGGGAAACAGTTTCATCCTGTGTGGAATGCAGTGATTTTCAAAACATTCTTCACATCACCTGTCCAGGAAGCTAGACATGAACAAACACGTAGCTTTGGGATAAAACCACTCTTTTTTTAATGCTAACAAATTTTAAGGTTATTTTGGTTTTGGAAATTTAGTAAAAGTATAGCTGAAGGGTAGTGATTTTCCCCTATTTCTATTTCTTTCTTTTAAAACTTTCCTTTTTTTCCACTGAAAAAGGTTTGTGCTTGTTGAGAGAGGTAGGGGGCAGGTAAGATTGATGGAAGAAAACGCAAGAAAGCCTGCTTTTCACAGCTTATATCTGCCATCTTGGAAAAAAATATTGCAAGTTTTGAGTTTTTTCTTTGCTGTCAAACACCATTAACCTTACCTTACTGTTTCTAGTAAAGTGGAGAGAATGGAGAGGAAGGCTAGGAAAGGAAAGTTAGAAGTAACATTTTAGAGAATAGAATTTTGTTTTGTTTCCAAAGACTGAAAATGTTCCATGAAAACAAAATTGGGTGAGTTCTTTTGGGCACAAACAAACTCTGAGCAAACTTGGAATACTTAAGGCAAAACATTGCAGTTTCTGGAGGAGAAATCTAGGTTTACTGACTGACTGGCTGACTGTGTACCACTTCAAGGAAACGGGCTGAGCTGACATAGCTCCTTCTGCCCCAGCCGATTACCTGGAAAGTGCAGCTGAGCTCCAGTAGCACAACTCCAGGGAATGCTGCTTAGGAAAGAACCAAGCCACTCATCAGATCCTGTGAGCAGCCTGGAAGTTTCAGGAACTACTGCCCCTAGACAGGGCATGCCATGGGAACTCCAAAGTTTTACTCTTTCCTTCCACATCTGCTCAGCGTGAAGCAATGACCCAGATCGGTACGAGGATGCACTACTCCTCATTCTAGCAGGTCACATCCTTTTATTACCTGTTACTGAGCCACGTGCCAGCAGTACAGAGGGGCTGCTAAGAGCTGAGTGAGAGGGAACTGTGAGTTCCTGCTCGCTTCCCCATGGTAACTTCATTATCAGTTGTTGTTTTGGCTCATTTCACTCTAACAGTGCTATTTTGAGAGACCAGCAGTACCTTGGAAATGGCTGAGATGGATGCCAGTGTCAACAGGAGCCGATTCTTTCTATTTAGTTTTGTTTCAAGCTCAAGTGTGGTGAAATGGCAATTATAAATTTTTTTTTTCTTTTCTTTTTAAGTAATAGACCTGCAAACAAAAGAGAGATGCTGAGGAGTAATGGCCTGAGAACAATTGAAAAGAAAATTTGCTAGACCCAGAAAATGGCCAGAGAGCAGTACACCACTGATGTCACGTGATACAGGACCAAGATGTTTAGTTACATTTTATGGAGGGCCGAGTAATCTTACGGGCCTACAACCCTCTGTAGCTGTGTTTATTAAGCTGTGCTGGTGGTCGAGCACTGACCCCAGCTGGGAGGCGGATATGGAATTGCACAGGTGAGAAGCCTGACCCCCGGTGTAAAAGTTCTATGGCATCAGACAATTTGGAGAATAAACCGTAGGTATAGAGTAGAAAGCCCTAGCAGTCGTAGCAACAGGGTGGAGATGGAGTGGAGCACAGGGAAGAGCAAAGCAGGTAGACGAGAAGACAGTGTGGGGCAGATTGAGTCACAGAACGAAAACCAGTTTAGCAAAAAGACTGGCAAAGCTTTAAAAACACTAGTCCTGAGCGAAGCTTTAGATAATTGCTTGGCAGGTAATAGTTTTATTTTCTCCTCTCGTCTAACATTTCCTCTGGCTGGACAACAAGGCGCAGCTTTTGTTAAACCACAAAAGGGGCTCTAGCTTTTACCTTGCTAGAGGGGGAAAAGTGGCAGAGTTCAGCAGCTGAATGTGCTTTCTGCCAGGAAAGAAAGAACAAGCACAGCACAGCAGGTAGAGGATCTCTTTGTCAGATGTTTTTCAGGAAAGGCTGGTGTCTGCCTCTTGGGGAAAGGGGGAGATGGGGAGTTTTGGGGCGAGAGGGGCCTGGGAAGAGGTGGTGTGTGCTTGATATTGAGGGGCTGGAGCACATCCAGAGGAGGGCATCAAAGCCAGTGAGGGGTCTAGAGCACAAGTCTTATGAGGAGCAGCTGAGGAAGCTGGGGTTGCTTATCCTGGAGAACAGGAGGCTGAGGTGAGACCTTATCACTCCCTTACAACTACTTGTAAGGAGGTTGTAGAGAGGTGGGTGTAGGTCTCTTCTCCCAAGTAACAAGCGATAGGATAAGAGGAAACAGCCTCTGGTTGTGCCACGGGAGGTTTAGCCTGGACATAAGGAAATTTTATTCCCTCCAAAAGGCTTATCCAGTATTGGAACGGGCTGCCCAGGGAAGTGGTGCAATTGCCATCCCTAGAGGTGTTTAAAAGACTGAGGGACATGGTTTAGTGGTGGTTTTGGGAGTGTTGAGTAGATGGTTGGACTCGATGATCTTAAAAGTCCCTTCCAATCCAGATGATTCTATAACCCATACAACACGCTGGCGCTTCCTTTGAGGGGCCTCCAACTCAAGGGAGAACCCTATTTCCAGGTGTCCTTCCCGCAGCAGCGGAGAGACGGGTACGTTCCGCTCCCTGCCCCGCAGCCTCCGGCCCCTGCACCGCCCTCTCTCCGCGAACATGTGCTCCTCTCCCGCCACAGTCGTCCCGCCCCC
>VZTM01026658.1:13768-43110 GCA_013400555.1 Jacana jacana
AGTTCCCCACCGGCCCGGCCCCCGCACTAGTATGGTGGGGCCGTGGGGGGGTCGGCCGGCTCGCCGCTCCTCCCGGGCTGGCCGTGGTGGCGGGTGCTGCTGGGCGCTGCCCACGGGACTGCTGTGCGCCTATGGCTTCTTCTGCAGCGTGCGGCCCTCCGAGCCCTTCCTCACTCGGTACCTGCTGGGGCCGCACAAAAACCTCTCCGAGACTCAGGTACGGCAGCCCGGGGCACCTTGTCCCCTTGGCCCGAGTGTCTGTGCTTTCCGTGCAGTGCGTGCCTTACCGCTGGCTCTTCTCTCCCCTAGGTGTTCAACGAGATTTACCCGGTGTGGACTTACTCCTACCTGGCGCTGCTGTTCCCCGTGTTCCTGGCCACTGACTACCTGCGGTACAAGCCCGTGGTCCTGCTGCAAGGCCTGAGCCTCATCGTCACCTGTTTCATGCTGCTGTACGCCCAGGGGGTGCGGGCCGTCCAGTTCCTGGAGTTCTTTTATGGGATGGGGACTGCCACTGACATCGCTTATTACTCCTACATCTACAGTGTTGTCGATGTCAACCTGTACCAGAAGGTCACCAGCTACTGCAGGAGCGCCACCCTGGTGGGCTACACAGTGGGCTCAGTATCTGGGCAGGTCCTTGTGTCGGTAGCAGGGTGGTCCCTCTTCAGCTTGAACGTTATCTCCTTAACCAGCATATCCATTGCCTTCGGCACGGCGTGGTTCCTGCCCATGCCACAAAAAAGCCTTTTCTTTCACCACGTCTCAAGTCAGCAGCTCAGCTGGGAAATGAAGGTCGTGGACTGTAAAAATGGATCGGCCGTCCAAGATCACCCCACCGTGCAGAGTGTACCCGGGTGGGAGGAAGAGACAAAAGTGCCCTTAAACGGGGAGGGCCGTTCAGCAGAGCAGCGGGTGAGTTGCGCCCTGGGTTTGCACACAAGTGGGAGGCGTGATACTGATGGGGCTGTCACGTGCATATATGTGTGCATGCATATATGCACAGCACACGTATATGCACAGCAGTAAAGCTGTCATATACGATAGCGAAAAGCATCGTTTTGCTTATCCCACTTCCTTATTTATAGTGCAGGAGAACTTATTCCTGGCTTCCCTTTGCCCAGCAAGCATGACAGGCTGCTCCTCAGATTTATGAGGTCATTCTGCATATCTCGTAAGGCTGTAATTAAAATTCTCTGGGTATCAAACTGCTATTCAATGGCACAAAGGAAAGGACGTTTCTGTGGCACTAAAAATTGTTTATATGTCCAAATTCTGTGTGTGGTGCTGGATAAACCCTGTGACTTACATAAGAGGCAATTTTTCCTGCACTCATGTTTTGAAAATACTTGTTACTTCAACTGTTGTGCAAGTTGGGCAGTAATTGGGCCATATGATAGTGGAAGTAAACTGGTCTGGGAAGGACCTGCAGAGGTCCTCAAGAGCACTTAAAGGCTGATATTGATTAGTTATGGATGGACAGAATACAGGCAACACCTTTGCACAGTTAACAGCTTAATGCTGCCCTTGAGAGCACCAAGGCAGTGCCCTGACGTGTAGCTTTTGTTGGCTGTGTAACCTCTAGCAGAGTCACTTGTAAAGAAACAAGCGTCCAGGTGCCCTCGTTTGGTGGCAGGATGTGTTGGGCCCCACCAGGAGATGGGGGCAGCCCCCGGTTCTGAGGCCCAATGCCTGTGTGTAATTGCTTGCCGGGCGGGCCTCTGCCAGGCTGCTCCAGGTACTGCGGGTGTACGGAGAGCCTGTTGCAGCAGAGGGGATTCAGGGCCCTGGGGAGAGGTCAGCTTTGCTCTTGGTTAGGAGGAAGTTGTGCTCGTTCTGAGAACAAGCCAGAAGGTAAGTGTGGCTGTGGGTTTAGTTAGGTAATGGGTATTTCACTTGGCAAGTAAGCCCCAGTTAGCTCAGTTGGGGGAGGCAGCATCCAGGGCTGCTTTCAGCTTCCTTTGGCTACAGCTGGGAATTACAAGTATTAACATTCCAGGGACCTAATCCTGCCTCATCCAGCCCAGTCTTGTGTGAGCAAANCGCTCTCTATTGGCCAGCCTTGCCGAGGGGAGATGTCTGCACCCAATCAGAGGGCAGGGCGCAGCCCCGCCTACCGCCGGCCGGCGAATGGTCCGTAAGATCAGCGCCTCGAGCCCGCGGGTGGAGGTGCCTTTCGGGAGGCGGCGGAGGTGGCCGGGAGGTGACCGGGGACGGGCCCGCGGCCGCAGTTCCCCACCGGCCCGGCCCCCGCACTAGTATGGTGGGGCCGTGGGGGGGTCGGCCGGCTCGCCGCTCCTCCCGGGCTGGCCGTGGTGGCGGGTGCTGCTGGGCGCTGCCCACGGGACTGCTGTGCGCCTATGGCTTCTTCTGCAGCGTGCGGCCCTCCGAGCCCTTCCTCACTCGGTACCTGCTGGGGCCGCACAAAAACCTCTCCGAGACTCAGGTACGGCAGCCCGGGGCACCTTGTCCCCTTGGCCCGAGTGTCTGTGCTTTCCGTGCAGTGCGTGCCTTACCGCTGGCTCTTCTCTCCCCTAGGTGTTCAACGAGATTTACCCGGTGTGGACTTACTCCTACCTGGCGCTGCTGTTCCCCGTGTTCCTGGCCACTGACTACCTGCGGTACAAGCCCGTGGTCCTGCTGCAAGGCCTGAGCCTCATCGTCACCTGTTTCATGCTGCTGTACGCCCAGGGGGTGCGGGCCGTCCAGTTCCTGGAGTTCTTTTATGGGATGGGGACTGCCACTGACATCGCTTATTACTCCTACATCTACAGTGTTGTCGATGTCAACCTGTACCAGAAGGTCACCAGCTACTGCAGGAGCGCCACCCTGGTGGGCTACACGGTGGGCTCAGTATCTGGGCAGGTCCTTGTGTCGGTAGCAGGGTGGTCCCTCTTCAGCTTGAACGTTATCTCCTTAACCAGCATATCCATTGCCTTCGGCACGGCGTGGTTCCTGCCCATGCCACAAAAAAGCCTTTTCTTTCACCACGTCTCAAGTCAGCAGCTCAGCTGGGAAATGAAGGTCGTGGACTGTAAAAATGGATCGGCCGTCCAAGATCACCCCACCGTGCAGAGTGTACCCGGGTGGGAGGAAGAGACAAAAGTGCCCTTAAACGGGGAGGGCCGTTCAGCAGAGCAGCGGGTGAGTTGCGCCCTGGGTTTGCACACAAGTGGGAGGCGTGATACTGATGGGGCTGTCACATGCATATATGTATGCATGCATATATGCACAGCACACGTATATGCACAGCAGTAAAGCTGTCATATACGATAGCGAAAAGCATCGTTTTGCTTATCCCACTTCCTTATTTATAGTGCAGGAGAACTTATTCCTGGCTTCCCTTTGCCCAGCAAGCATGACAGGCTGCTCCTCAGATTTATGAGGTCATTCTGCATATCTCGTAAGGCTGTAATTAAAATTCTCTGGGTATCAAACTGCTATTCAATGGCACAAAGGAAAGGACGTTTCTGTGGCACTAAAAATTGTTTATATGTCCAAATTCTGTGTGTGGTGCTGGATAAACCCTGTGACTTACATAAGAGGCAATTTTTCCTGCACTCATGTTTTGAAAATACTTGTTACTTCAACTGTTGTGCAAGTTGTGCAGTAATTGGGCCATATGATAGTGGAAGTAAACTGGTCTGGGAAGGACCTGCAGAGGTCCTCAAGAGCACTTAAAGGCTGATATTGATTAGTTATGGATGGACAGAATACAGGCAACACCTTTGCACAGTTAACAGCTTAATGCTGCCCTTGAGAGCACCAAGGCAGTGCCCTGACGTGTAGCTTTTGTTGGCTGTGTAACCTCTAGCAGAGTCACTTGTAAAGAAACAAGTGTCCAGGTGCCCTCGTTTGGTGGCAGGATGTGTTGGGCCCCACCAGGAGATGAGGGGGGCAGCCCCCGGTTCGGAGGCCCAATGCCTGTGTGTAATTGCTTGCCGGGCGGGCCTCTGCCAGGCTGCTCCAGGTACTGCGGGTGTACGGAGAGCCTGTTGCAGCAGGGGGGATTCAGGGCCCTGGGGAGAGGTCAGCTTTGCTCTTGGTTAGGAGGAAGTTGTGCTCGTTCTGAGAACAAGCCAGAAGGTAAGCGTGGCTGTGGGTTTAGTTAGGTAATGGGTATTTCACTTGGCAAGTAAGCCCCAGTTAGCTCAGTTGGGGGAGGCAGCATCCAGGGCTGCTTTCAGCTTCCTTTGGCTACAGCTGGGAATTACAAGTATTAACATTCCAGGGACCTAATCCTGCCTCATCCAGCCCAGTCTTGTGTGAGCAAAAGTATCTTTAACCCTGTTATACTTGCATACTGAAGGGGATTTGTTAAGACACATTCTGTACCGATAATGACCAAGGTATTAATAGCACCTACCTGTCCCTTTTGTTTATCTTACCCCTGTCCTGGGAGAGCAAGGGTGGTGCCAAACTGCTGGTGAAGACTTTAAAAAGGGAGCGAGCGCCCTTGCGTAACTACCCGGGGTTCAGTTATACCGGGTGCTAAAAGCTGAGAAGCATTGGCGTGTGGTGACAGCTCTCCTTACTAAAGGCACTGCAGCCACATTTCATGAGCGTAAACGAGTGGTGGTGCAAATCATTGGACTGGAGAAGCATTGCCAGGGGGTGGGAGGGTCAATGGGCTTTATCAGGCACGTGCTGGGGTTGAGTGTGGCAGATGAGTTTTTGCAGCCTGTGTGCCGGTTCCTTTCCCTGGTTTTCCTGTGCCTAATCTTGAGCTCTGTGTGAAACCTTCGGTGTGGGAGTTAGGTTGCTAAACTCGCGTTGCTGCAAGCTGACCTCTTCCCAAGTTGTTCTGCTGGGCTTTGGAGGGACAGCACCCACACGCAGAGCAAATGGCTTGCCACTGGCAAAGCACCAGTGAGACCGTCTGGTGTTTAATAAAGATGCTCAGAGTTCAGTGATGCCTCGAGGGGTGGGGAAAAAAGGGTGTTCGGGGCAGAGATAGGTGATGGTCTTTGGAGGTTTTAGTAGGAATGCCTTAAAATTACTTTTATTGTTCGTGGAAAATAGTCTTTCCTGGGCGCACACTGCACAATTTCCCCGGGGAGAGGGTGTACCGCCAAGAGCCCAAAGTTACTGCTGCTGTCTGGAAGCTACTCCAGAACTGGTGTGGAACAGCACAATATGTTATAGCTCAGTCCTGTGACAGGGCTGTGTGTTTGCCTGCAGGGAATCCAAGTTCACAGGCGCTAGAGATGCGAGGTGGGCCTTGGGGGCTCTGCCCAGTCTCATGTGAAATAACTGTTGCTCTGACCTGCACAAGAAGGGTCTTCCCTGCCTACAAAGGCTATGCAGACGTGTG
Organism: Jacana jacana; assembly: GCA_013400555.1. Taxonomy (NCBI): domain Eukaryota; kingdom Metazoa; phylum Chordata; class Aves; order Charadriiformes; family Jacanidae; genus Jacana; species Jacana jacana. The sequence continues at coordinate 19,083 of VZTM01026658.1, forward strand.
CATGCATTTAATATAAACCTTTTTTTTTTTTCCTTCAGACCACTTCATGGGTGTGCCCCCTTCTGTGCTCTTTCTAGAAAGATCTGGAGGGTCATGCTGCATCATTATCTTAGGCCATTTGTCAGAGCACTTGTGTATACGGGAGCTGCCATTTGCAATAGCAGTGTCTGGTAGAAGTAGCTTCTGTTTCTCTTCAGATCTGCAGGCAACATCTCTCACCTTCTCAGAGCTTTGGTGAACATTAACAGGAGTTGAGTGGGGTGTAATGGGATTGCTTCTTTGAATATTTATAAGCCCTGAATGCTAGTACTAAAGAAAATTGACTTATCGGGGGGGAAGCTTTTTATTCATTCTGTGGAGGTTTGTGTCCAAGAGTGGTACTATCACTTGCCAGTGATCAGACCACTTGAAAGAGTGATCACACTGCTGAGGAGTGTGAAGTATTATTAAACAAAGACTAATGTTTCTTTCCCTTCTCCAATCTATGCAGGAGCAGAAAGTAGACATTGTGAAGGTGCTGAAAGACCTCTGGCAGGACTTCCTGCAGTGCTACTCTTCCCGCACCATGCTCTGCTGGTCTGTGTGGTGGGCACTGTCCACCTGTGGCTACTTTCAGGTTATCAACTATGCTCAGGGCCTATGGGAGATGGTGCTGCCTTCTCACAACACGGAGGTCTACAATGGTGCTGTGGAGGCAGCCTCAACACTGCTAGGTAAGCTGCTGACATTGCTCCAGCTCCGCTGTGAGAAATGTCTTGTGATCCTCAGACGTCACTAGAGCATGGTTACCAAGTGTCTTGTGTTCCCTCAAGCATGCAGAAGAGGCAACCTTGGCATTTGGGATGAGCCTTCCCTGAAATGCATGGGTGCGGTAGTCAGTGTGGAGTTTGTTGCTGCATGCAGCCCTCGTTCTTGTAATCCCATGTGTGGGTGCTTAAAGGAGCCTCCCAAGTCAATCTTTGGTCTGAAATATTTGACAGAAGGCTCCAGGCACGTGGCTGACTCCCCGTTCTCGGCTGTCACTACAGCAGTGGGATTATGCATATTTGAACAACTCAAAGTTAAACTAAGGGTTTATTGCTCTTTTTCTCTGGCAGCGTAGGGAGCATATGAAGGTTTGCTGTACACACACATCACGCAGTGAGCCACATTTAGTCATTTCAGCACTGTTAAGCAGAAGAGCTATTAAGATGAAAGAAGTTGCCTGACTTGAAAGGGCCAGGTAGGTCAGTCAACGTAAACATTTAATTTTTATTAAGATGTTTAATACTGTTCCATTACCAGAACTGGGACAATACCTTTTTAATATAGCTAACATACCCTCTCTAGGTGTTACTGTAGTATGTTGCTTTTCTTTGATGGAGTCATCATTCCACTGTCTGCTATGGACATCACCTACTTGAGGGCAAAAGAAACCAAGGTACACAAACAAAGAAGGCTAGTGCTTCCTTGGGCATGCTCAGCCCATCTTGGAGTTCAGTGGGAAGCCATAGCTGTTTTACAGTTCTAAAAGGTGGTCTACCATGCATTGTTAGTTGGGTTTGAAACTGTTGGCAACCTGATTCTGAAAGCTTTGGCTATTAAATAGTCATTGGTGTGCTAAGCCGGCACTTTAATAGCAGGTAGTCATACACTGTTCCTCTACTCTAGCATGATGCTGTGGCTCTTATTTCTTGTTTGATTTGGCTTCCTCTACCATCCTGTCTTGGTTCCAGGAAGGAGGAGAATTGTTATCAAGGGAAAGAAAACCTATAGCATGGCCAAATGCGGGCAGATCTTTCACAATAAAGTGTTATTTCACAATAAAGTGTTATTTAAACTGTATGATCATCTTCGACATCAAGGTCCTTTCCTTTTAAAGTTCTGTGAACAATGGACTTATTGGCAGAAGAGGTGGTTGGCACTAAATTAATGCAAAACTGGACTTTTCAGTTTCCCATTTTCATTTTTCCCTCTAAATAGTTGAAAGATTTTGAGTGATGTTTTTTGAAAGGAAATTAGTCTCCCTCGCAGAACAAAACCCCCTTCTGTTTGACACTGATTTGTTGCTTGGAACAAGTGAAGTTTAGGGAAGTAATGCACTTCAAGCTTTCATTTGAGATTATAATAAGGCTGGGAGGGACCTGTTAAGGATGAGCATCCAGTGAGTAATTTCCTAGGCGCTAGCGCAAATGCTCTGACTTCTGTTTTCAATTTGAATTTATTAATGAGCAGTTGGCTTATCTCTGACTTCATGCCAAGGCTGCATTTTAGCACAAAATTGCCTCTTTCTGACCTATACATAATTAAGTGTTCTTTGCTCTAGGCCGAAGTAGCCAAGCTTTTCTAGTTGTTCTTGGGTAAAGTTAGGCTCTTTGTTCACTTCGTCGTCTTACTAGCCCCTCTTGGTACCAAAACTGGTTTGAGCTGTAGTCTTCTTCAAGATGAGTGACCAGAGCTGCAGTCAGCTTTATTCGGGGAGGCCTCAGGCTTGTAGAAGAACATTAACACTCTTTTCTCCTTTTACTATAAATCCCAGATCTGATTTGTCATGGTCGTGGCTCTTAGTCCTTCTGTGCACAGTTAGGAGCGCTGTTTGGCAGCCTTCAGGAAAGGTGCTGCTGCCATCGCTGCCTGTGCTGCCCCGCAGAAGGTTTTGAGTAGCATGTGGTGACTCAAGTGACTGTCAGCTTCCTGTGCCTGATAGGATAAATAGTACTCCGGCTAGGAAGGTCGACTGACAGCTGAGCTGCATCCCTGCACCTCCTTGGGAATGTGGCAATCCTTTATCAGGTTGGGATGTGAAACCACTGAATGAGCTGTAGATGTCTAATTGCAGGACACAGATTGTAAATCTCATCATAACTAGGTGTCAGGCTGCTGTAACCTTGAGACGTAGGGGGAATGAGATCCCCAGAGAGTGGTGTCCATACCCAGATTTCAGAAGTGCTGAGCAAATAGAAAGAAGGCTCTGGAACTTAGCTTCTATTTGCATCTCTGGGGTTTGCTACTGGGAGAGCCAGACTTTCAAAGAGCAAAACGTCAGTCAGGTAGTGTCACAGCAGGAACTGGAAAGAAGAGTTTAGTGAGGGGAAATAAATTCCTTACCCTTGGCATAGCAAACTTCACTAGTCTGCAAGATTGATGTGGGGTCTGACAGGGTTGCAGGCTTGTGTACGCTGATGGTATATAAGGAGTCTTCGTGTGCTTGAAGGACTTCTAAGATAGCAGGCCAGGCTGGGGGGTCCAAAGAGCTTAGATGCTGCACTGTACCACTTCTGTACAGTGGTGAAATGCTGAATACAATCCTGTTTTTCAGAAACCTCAGTAAACCTCCCTTTGTCAGTATGCTGTTTGTCTAGTTTGCTGTGTACAGCAGTGTTGTTATGCTGTTGGTTGCCACTTGCCTTGTTTGTAGAACAAGGCCTACCTCAAATATGAATTTTCTTGTAAAATGTATTTAGGATTCTAGCTACTTACAGCTGTGTAACTACAGTCACTGCTGATGGTACAGGAAATACACCTTGTCTGCTTGTTGATTAGTCTGGAGAAGAGAAGGCTGAGGGGGGATCTGATCAATACCTATAAATATGTAAAGGGTAGGTATCAAGGGCTAGTCTTTTTTCAGTGGTGCCTAGTGACAGGACAAGAGGTAATGGGCCCAACTTGAACATGAGGAGTTCCATCTAAACATGAGGAGGAGCAACTTTGATTTGAGGGTGGCAGAGTATTGGAACAGGCTGCCCAGAAAGGTGGTGAAGTGTCCACCTCTGAAGATGTTAAAAACCTGCCTGGACATGTTCCAGTGCAACCTGCTCTGGATTGGACCTCCTTTGGCGGGGGGGTTGGACTAGATGATCTCCAGAAGTCCCTTCCAACCCTGTATTGTTCTGTGATTCTGTGAAATACCACATGCATTCCATCTAATGATCGGTCTTCTCTCCCTCTCCCTTCTTCATTAAATCCAGCAGGAATTACAAACCTGTTCTAGCTTTAAAGGGTTGTTTTTGCACAACCAACAGCACATGATTGTAGCTTGTGATTAGATTGCATCCTGGGAGATGTGGATTTGGACCTCTGCTTTTAATCTTGCAGCCCAGCATGAAGATGACAGTAACTGTAGGTGTTTCTGCCTCCTGGGAGAGAGCTCTATCAGCTCTTTATCACACTGGGTAGAGTTTTCCTCCATCCTAACTCCCTAAAGCACCACAAAATAATTAGCTGAGGAAAGGGACTTGGGGGTGCTGACGGATGAGAAGCTGGACATGAGCAGGCAGTGTGCGCTTGCATCCCAGGCCAATCACATCCTGGGCTGCATCAAAAGATGTGTTGCCAGCAGATCCAGAGAGGTGATTCTGCCACTTTGCTCTGATCCGCTGAGACCTCACCTGGAGTACTGATTGCAGGTCTGGAGCCCTCAATAGAGGAAGGACATGGACCTGATGGAGCAGGTCCAGAGGAGGGCCACAAAAATGATCAGGGCGTTGGAGCACCTTTGCTATGAAGACAGGCTGAAGGAGCTGGGGTTGTTCAGCCTGGAGAGAAAGGCGCTCTGGGAAGACCTAAAAGCAGCCTTCCAGTACCTGAAGGGGACCTACAGGAAGGCTGGGGAGGGTCTGTTTACAAAGGCCTGCAGTGACAAGACGAGGAGCAATGGCTTCAAACTCAAGAAGAGCAGATTTAGGATATTAGGAATAGGTTCTTTACCATGAGGGTGGTGGACAACTGGCACAGGTTGCCCAGGGAGGTGGCTGCAGCCCCTTCCCTGGAGATATTCAAGGGGAGGCTTGATGAGGCCCTGGGCAACCTGATCTAGTTGGGGGTGTCCCTGCTGACTGCAGGGAGGTCAGACTAGATGACCCTAGACGTCCCTTCTGTCCTGGACCATTCTATGACTTTGAGAACCAAGGCTTGCATTTCTCTGTAGCCCAATTGACACTGCTAGGATCAGGCACAGGACTGAGTGGCAGTAGTCTGAGTCCAGGCGCTTTGTGCTTCTGAAGCCAAGGAGCAGACTTCAGAGGCAGTCAGCATCGGTCTATTTGGGAGTTTGTAGTTGTTTTGGTTTTAGGGCTTTTTAATGTTCCTGTAAAAGCGAAACTTATAGCAGGCTTCTATGTGAAGGAGAGGTCAGGGGTAAGGGCTGCACACTAGTGTCCTGCACTTGAGTCATGTTTGGCTGTTAGGGGCTGTACAGCTTCTAATACAGTCTCCAAATGGCTGCTGTTCTGATAACTAACAGTTATGCTTTCTTTCCCCTCGCAGGAGCTGTTGCAGTGTTTGCTGTGGGTCATATAAAAACTTCCTGGGCAATGTGGGGTGAGGTGGCACTTGCCCTTTTCTCCTTTCTTATTGCTGCTGCTGTCTATATCATGGATACTGTTCGTAACATCTGGGTGTGCTATGCATCATACGTTGTCTTCAGAATCATCTACATGCTGCTAATCACCATAGCAACGTGAGTATCTTTTAAATGTAAATTGCTCTCAAGGTTACAGCTGGTGTGAAAGCTGGCGTATTTTCCATGTGACTAGGATCTCACCTATCAGGAATTGGGAAGTATGTTGCAAGGGTTTGTGTTGTGATTCAGGTTGGGAATTGAGGCAGGGAGATATGTTTGGCTGGCAGCCTGCCCAGGCTCAAAAGTGTTATGACACTGAAGTGACTATTTCTAAATACTAGATAGCAGCTGCTTGCTAGGGGAACATTTTTCATAAACATGGCTGAAGTGTTAATGTGTGAGGGAAGGACAATGCCTTGCCTGTGTTGAAGCCTCAACTGTAAGAAGAACTTCTTTAATGTCATTTGTCACTTTGGGGAGGAAAACACACAGCTGTTGTTGAACCACACGTACATTACAGCTACAATACAGCTCAAGCACAGTATGAGGAGAAATACTGAAACTGTTTGTTTTCTGGTCTTTGTTTCTGGACATCCCTTTCTTTCCAGGTTCCAGATTGCTACAAATCTCAGCGTGGAACGGTACGCCCTGGTTTTTGGGGTCAACACTTTCATTGCCTTAGCACTTCAGACTCTGCTCACTTTGATTTTTGTGGATGCCAGCGGGCTTGGGTTGGACATCTTCACCCAGGTATGACAGGCTCTCCTAGTTTTACTGATGGGAGGGAGGAAGGCAAACTAGACTGTAAAGCTGCTCAGCTACCTGCCGCTGGAGTCAAAGGTTTGCTGATAGAGAATTTGCTGATTCCTAATGTTTTACAAGAGGGAGCTCATGTATTAACCTTGTTACAAATTTGGTAACTGCTTGGTTTAACCACTTCCCCCCCTCCTTCTCTGCAGTTCATGATTTATGCCTCGTACTTTGTGGCCATCTCACTGGTGTTCTTGGGCAGTGGCATATACAGTATTACGACAGCTTACAGAAGACAAAAGCAGATGGAAAGCAGATCTCCTGAAAGCCAGTAGTGTACCAAGTTGAAGACACTTGGTGGCTACATATGAAGATAGAGGTCTGGTTTTGGTTTGTTGTTTGGTTTTTTGTTTGTTTGTTTGTTTTTTTTTAAACTCTGCCTTCTGCTCCCAAGGCTGTCACTGTAAAGGTACTTGATCCATATTTATACTATATTAGTAGTACATTTTAGAAGGTAAATGTATTAGCTCTTATGTAAGTAAGAACAAATACCTTCTTTCTAAAATGCCTTTTGTTCTTCTGTTGCATATATGGGATGTGCAGCAAAGAACAGTAAGCTTTCTCAAAGAATGAGAGCCTTGGGAGGTTTTAGTCTAAGGCTATGCATCAGGAGGCTGCTATTAAAAAGGCAGCTTCATGACTGTCTAGTCAACTGCTGTTCTCTGTCATTGAAATGCTGCTGCAGGGCAGAAGTAAGGGCACTTTAATAGACCTCTACGTGGATAGCCCCAAGCCTGGGATGGGGTGGCCTTTCTGCGCTCTGCAGCGGGGCTCTCCTCTGCCTGCTCCATAGAGCTGGATGCTCTGTTGTGAGGTCTAATACACTTATGTTTCTGTGTATGCTTCCTTGAGTTCCTTGCACTGCTTCTGCTGTTCCTGTCTGTCACACCTGCTGCCAGAGTTTTACCATAGCTGATCATGGTGCTTTCCCAAAAACTTAACTGTCCTGGGGAAACTTGTGACGCTGGTGAACTGGCCATCAGCAGCATTACTGGTGCCATGAAGGCCTGTGCCCAAGGGACTATAAAGCTAGAGTGGAAGATCAGAGGGAATTTAAGTAGACAAAACACTAATCTTGGGGAGCCTTGGACATCCTTGCCTTTGTCCTTCAGGATTGCAGATTCCTGTGAGTACAGGAGTTGCTGCCTCACAGCCCTGGAGGCTGGGCTACTTCAGTGGGATGGTGGATGTTGGTATAGCACTAAGAAGGAAGGTGACTTGCAGGATTTTAAGGTACTCTTTGTGACCTTGGAGAATTCTGACTAAATAGATGCCTTCAGTTATAGTAGTTACCAGGATGACTGCCCGAGGCTTTGAAAAATTTCTGCTCTGTCAGTTTTTTCCACTTATATTAAATTGCCTTTATGCTTCTGGTGAGTCTCTGTCCACTAGTTCTACCTCTGCTCGCCACCAAAGCTGACAATGAATGTTAGAAATGAGTAGTTCTTTTATTTTGTCCACCCTAAGCAATTTTGGATTTGTCTCCTACCTGTTTTTTTAAAAATAATTTTTTTTTTTTTTCAAATTGCATCAGTACTGGGAAGGAGTTGCACAGAGTTGTCCTGGGCTTGGGCACCTGGGTACTCGGTCACCATGACTAGTACAGCAACAGATACCCATAATATACTGTGGAAATAGCCTATAGACTGTCCCTGTTGCTGTGCAGGTTGAGATGAGTTTAAACATACAGGAGAACTGGTAAGAGAAGATGCAACACAGCATGCTTCCCTCCATGTCTTCTGTCCGTATAGGTTAGAGCTTCTTCCAGTTAGAGCCTGAAGAAGCAGCTTGGGTTCACTGCTTGCTTTTACTGCCATGGAGACTTGACAGCATTGGGGGTTTAGGAAGGCTTCTCTCCCCTGGCTGGGACAGGTGTGGCCTTTTTCATCACTTCTGTGAGCCTTAGCCTTTACCACGCAAGGTGAATGACTAACGTGTTTGGGATGTGTCGTCTGGGGAGCCCTTTCAGGCTGGCTGCTCAGGGAAACCCACAGCCCAAAGCCTCTCTGTGTTTGCAGCCCGCCTCCTAGAACAGACCCCTAAATGTAGGGACTCAGCTATACTGACACTTACACGTGTAAACTTAACTGCCTTATCCTGAAATGGAAACTTGAAGCCACCCATGTATATATTCCTTGCTTTACTGTTTTGGGGTTTTTTTGTTTGGTTGGTTTTTGGGGGTTTTGTTTTGTTTTTTAAAATCAAATCTGAAGTCATGAAATGATAGCTGGCGAGCTATCTCGGGACAGGGATAGTAAGTGCACATCCTGCGTATCCTGTCCGTTGGGTTCCTTGGTCTGATGGCAGCTGCAGCAAGGCACGAGGAGCGGGCAGTACAGCACTTGTGTCGGGTGACCAAAAGCAGCTCAATTTTTATCATATTTTTCAAAAAAGAACAAATTTTGATGGGAAGCAACCCAGTTACTGAAAAGCAAGTCAAAAATTAACTAATGAATTACAGCAATAACACTGATTTTTCTACCAAAGTAATGAAACCGTGGCAGCTGCACTAGAGAGGCATGCTATACTGTGTACGGCTCCAGGCCTGGTAATTTATGGAAGCCATATCTGGATGTTGTTCAGGTTTCTTCACTGTGCTGTTGCTGGGGTGGTGAGGTGACCACAGAGCCTGAGTGGAGCTGTACACAGGGTTATTGATGCCTATGAAATTCTGTAAGCGTGTTGACGTTGGTGTTTTCTAATTGAACAGCTATTTTTATTAAATAAAAATACTCTGAGACACCCCGTTGTGGCCAGTCTTTGTTTTGTGTTTTGATGCTTTGCCGATCTCCAGCGCTGCTGCAGTCAGCTCAGGTAGGTTGTTCTGAGCATCTTTGTTACAAAAACTGGGGGAGGGGGCAAAATACAGGACAAACCATGCGAAAAAGAACTAAGTCTTAAAGTTGACTAAGTCTTAGTGTTGACTGTTTTGTGTAGGTTTGTAAGAAATCTATGCAAGTGTCTTGGGACTTGCACTGTGTTCCAGTGCAGGCTGGTCCAGTGGGGGAGAAAATTACTTGCTGGTGCAGGGTAGCCCTGCTCAGGAAGCATCAGTCGCACCGAGGGTGACAGTAAGGGAAAGCAGGCGCAGTCTTGCCATGCAGGAAGACAATTCTATTTGCATTGACCTAATTACAAAATCAAGGCCTTAAAGAAGAAATGCTGTAAAATTTCACGTCCTGGCACGCCCACACTTGACTGCCGTAGGAAGGGTTCCTTGTCTTGTGAAGAGATGGCTTGTACCTGGTAGTAGAGGCTGGGCTGGAGGGGAAAGTGCTCTCCGAATATCTGCTGCCAGTTTGATATAGTTAAGTGTGGGCACTAGCCCAACAAGCTCTCTGCACACCACCAAAACAAAGAGAAAATGGGTGGTCTGGGGGGAAAGGGAGGTCTAGGGAAAATTGCTGTTCTTAGAAATGTTGCATTGAGAGCTTTATTGCTGAGGCAGGAATGGTAGGACTGTCAGTATGTCAGGCTTGCCCTGAATTTCATTCATCTGTCTTCTCTGGGTAAATATAGGAGTCGGCTGTGTGGGAATGTGGGAGTTTCTTGACAGTGTGGGGATTTAAAATCTCCACTTGTATAGGGCTAAAAGGTAACTAGTAGCTCATACAGGTATAGCATTACCCTTTAAAGTGGATTCAAGCATTTCACGTCTCTGGTGCTGGTGAAAGCTGCTGTGACAAGAATCCTAAGCCAGCTCTTGTCTGTGAGTGAAGTAAGTCCACGTGAACCACGGCAATCCTCCTTGCTCCTCCCATCACATCCTGCCACACTGTGTAAGAGCTGAGAGCGCTGAAAAGGGACACCCAGCTACTGTCAAGGAACTGAATTCCTGCAGTTGCAAAACAGCACACCCTGTGTGGTTTGATGGCTATGAGATAAATACTACGCACGGCTGGGCTGTCTCCCTCGGATGCTGTGGCTGTTTCTTTGTTCCAGTTGATGCCAGGGGCTGCTGGAGGTGAGTGTTACTGCCAGATCTGCGTCCTGCACCGGGCTTGTTATGATGCTGGTAAGATGTGGTACATTTCCTTGGTGTTAAGATCACTGTTAGTGGGAGAGGCCAGGTGCTGGGCTTGCTCTGTCCAAAAGGTGAGGAATAATAAGAGTTGCCTGAGGCAGCTGTTTTGGAAGCAGCACTCACTGCTGTTTCCCTGGGCTGGCACTGGTTGTGACAGCCCACCAAGCCATGCTGGGGTTACTCTGAACCATGCTGTAGCTCTGTGCATGTGTGAAACAGCTGGCTGCTCTGGCAGTGTTCTTGGGGGAAAGGGAAGGGCTCTGCATGGATGTGATTACGTTTGCTTCTCTATCGGTGTGATCCTGTAGTAGTGGGAAGGAAAGAGGGATTGTGGTTATGGACGGGGAACGAGACTCTGGACCCCATTACTAGCAACTCTTAGCAGTGTCAATTGTTTCCTACACAACAGACAAAAGGTGTTAAGGTGCTTGATAACCTCCATTGCTCTGGAGTGGTTACGCAGCCTGTCTGTCAAACGTACTTGCTCTGCATAAACCAGCATTCCCTAGTGTCTGAAGCATTAGCGACATACAAAAGAGCAACCAACAAGCTGGGGCCTGTCCTGAGATCTGCATTGTTTGCCCCATGCTCAGAGCCCTGCACAGGCTAGTGTTTCCATTGCATTTTTTCATGACTGTTCTGTAGCTCCCTTACTGATGGGAACATCTGAAAATATAAATTTGATGACATATGGGTTAATGAATACATGCATGAATTTAGATTGACCTTAAAATATCATTCTGTTATCTCTATCAAGCATCACAGCTCGATCTTCCAGCAACGGGGTCTAATCCTTGTCATATAATTACACGGAGTTGTGATTAGTCGAATAAAGCATCTCTTGTGAATGGGTGGCACTGACTTGCAAGGCGCAGGATAAAAGCAATACAATAAAAGCAAAGCATAAAGCTTTGATACTGCACCCAACTCTCTTCTGTTTTAGTCTGCTATGGACTTGTCAAAGCCACCTGTCTGTGAAATGTGGAAAATCAGAAGGTCAGTGTATTGACTTCAAGCACAGGATAGCTCTATGACCCCGGGTGAGCTCACTGGTTGATGTTTTTCCAGGTACAGCGGGAGCCGTTGCCAAGCAGGTACCTGAGTGTTATCTCAGGTAAATATCAGGGAGCCCTGCCAAAACCAATGCCAAACCCCATTTCTCTTTCTGTCTGTATGCTGTGGGGTTAGCAGAAACCTCAAGGTCGTGGAGTCCAACCTCCTCCTGCAGATGTGTGGCCTATTGTAACTGCTTTCAGAGACCTCCTGAACCCCGCCATGAAGGAGTTTAGTTTTCTGTCCTATGTTACTTGGAGCAAAAGGGTAACTCTACCACTGTTACTCTGAGAGTTATCAGTGCCCTGGCTGAATGCATTCATGGCTGCTTTCTGTCCTAATTTTCTTTCCTTAACATTAACCCTTTAGTGCTGGCACAGTGCTGCCCTTCTGAGGTATGTGGCCTTCTGCTGCATTTGTAGACTACCATCCTTCACTTTACTGGGCCAGTGTATTCAAAACTGGGGGCTGCATCTGGGTGGGGGACCGGTGCTACCAGTGAGCATGACTCTCTCACTCCCTCTGCCCTGGGCGATGGGGCCATGCTGCCATGGCCAAGGCCTGTGTGTTGGTGGAAAGACTCAGGAGTGTCATACTATGTAGTATGCTGGGAAGCAACATCCCAAACCCTGAGGAAAGACCAGCCTTGGTTCAAACCAAGCATCCTATGAAGACAGGCTGAGAGAGTTGGAGTTGGTCAGTCTGGAGAAGGGCCCAGGGAGACTTTATAGCAGCTTTCCAGTACTTAAACAGGGCCTAGAGGAAAGATGGGGAGGGACTCTTTACAAGGGCATGTAGTGATAGGACAAGGGGTCACGGCTGCAGACTGGGAGTGGGCAGATTTAGGTATCGGGAAGTTTTTCATTATGAGGGTGGTGAGACACTGGAACAAATTGCCCAGAGAATTTGTGGATGTCCTATTTCTGGAAGTGTTCAAGACCAGGCTAGACGGGGCTTTGAGGAAAGTGGTCTAGAGCAAGGGGGTTTGGAACCAGATGATGTCTAAGGTCCCTTCCATCCCAAACCATTCTACAGTCCTGGCTGTACCACATCCCCCAGCCTTGTGGGCTGGGAGAGCTGCCTCTGCTCTAGTACAGAGGGCTGCCACCAGCCCTGGGCTTCCCTTTGCCCTTTGGTGACTTTCTTTTTTTTTTTTTTTTTGGGGGGGGAATTTATTTAGAGTGGATTTTGGTGGCTTTTTTTTTTTTTTTCCGCCTTTGTCACATTTCCAGATCCTGGGAGTGATGTGTGATTAACACTGAGGAGCACCTCCGTGGAGATGCGGTGCTTGCCTTCACCAACAAAAGCTCAAGTTTTGATGCTGCTGGCTTTCAGTCCGGTCAAATTGCTCGTTGCCAGCCTGAGCATGAATAATACAGCATCAAAACCGCCGATGCTCAGCCTGCTCCCAGACAAGTGCATAATTTCAATGGCATCAAAAGGCTCTCATCTGGCCCAGGGCAACGCTGCCCCTCTCCCGGGCACTCACCGCCCTCCGCCGTAACGTGCTTCTCTTTGTTTCCGAGAGTTGCATGACATTTCCTAATGCTAAGGGAGNACACGGTTGCTGGGCGACCGCGTAGGGCCGGCCCGTGTTTGTTACGGCCCGGTGAGAGGCTGCTTCGCCCATATAGCGAGTGTTGGTAGTAGCGGCGGTGAGGCGATGTCGGTAGGGTGGGGGATACCGTTCGCCGGTCTGCCTGCAGGTGCCAAGGGCGGAGCCGGGAGGTGCTGGGCCCACCGGGCTACTCCGAGGGCCGGCCGCGGGGCTGGGGCTGGGCAGAACTCACTGCAGCTGGGCTGGGTTCGGGCTCCTGAGTCTGTCTGTCTGTCTCTCTGTGTGTAATAAGCAAAGTCCATCCCTTTATCCCCCTTGTTGTAACTGTGCCTAAAGATAACCTCGCAGAGGTGTTACTGAGCTTCGTGCAACAATTCGGGCACAGCACACAGAGTAATACCAGGGAGAACTAGACGCAGGTGAAAACGAAGGCTTGGGATTTTTGGAAGTTGGTTTTCGATTTGTTGTTCTTTTGGTCCCTATTAAAGCCCAAGAACTTTGATCTTTACTCCCTAAGACCCTTAAATAGAACAGGAGCAAGTTCAGGGTTTTCTGAAACAAGGTAATTAAATTGAAGTTCTCTCTTCAGCCATGAGTACTTTACAGCTCACCAGAAGAGGCTGATTTTATGCTACTCCCCTTTATTGTACGTATCCTAAATATATGGAAAAGTTTTCGGTGTTTGTGTTGAGTGTCACAGACTGAGGTGAACATGTTTTGTTAAAGGTGCAGTTCAGCTTTGTAGCTTTTGCATCCACTTACCATAATAATGAAGGTAAAGAGAAATACTTCTTTTGTACCAAATATATACCAGAGCAAAGCGACCTCCATTAAGAACCCAGGTACGTGCCAGCACCCAAACCAAAGACGTTTGTGAAGGAAGCACATTTCCAAGCAAAAAGGTTTCCGTGTTGCACGAGAAGATGTACAGGAAAAACGTGGTGGAAATAGACATGGTGTGGAAAGTCAAGGTGACAGGCTGAGCCAATTTGAAAATTTAAACTCAGAGAAATCCAGAGTGATTCTTGTGGCAGGTGCTGGCTAAAAAGAATTGAATTAAGAGAAAAAAATGCCAGATTTTCTTGTACAAAATATGGATCAAACAAAAGAAGAGCTTTTATAAAGTTTGTATACAAACAAGTTTGCAACAAAAGTGCCTAGCTTTATTACAGTTCCTCCTCTTAAATAAATTTTGGCTAAATTTTGAGGTCTAAAAGAGCAAGCGCTCTTGTTAGGCATGAAACACAGTTTTAGGAAGAGGAGCTGGTATTCCTGTGTGTAAGTAACTGAGAACTCCAAGATGCTCACCAGAATTAAATTCCTTCAAACTTTTGTTTTAAAGCAGCATCTTCTGGATTTGTTCACAAGGTTTGTTCACAAAATGTGTGACAAAATGCTAGCCAGACTGGGAAGTCCAGGTGCAACCCTTCTTTTCTGGAAGGGCAGTAAGGTCACACAGCAAGAGCAGTCTTGCTGCTCCAGGGCCATCCAGGGTCAGAGCTATCTCTTACATCCAGTATTGTGTTGCCATATGCTAATGATCCTATCGGGTTCTTTTGGTGTGTTGTAAATGACACAGATTTTTCCTACTGAAGAGACACTTAGAAGTGGCACCTTCCAGCCTATGTCAGAGGAAACAAAGAGAATAATAGGAACCTTTGAATAATCAACACTCCCTTCTTTTATGTTGCTTTTGTAAACAGTAATAAACTAGTGAAGGAATGATGAGTCGCTAAAGCTGTAAAAAGAGCACAATCAACTGTCTAAGCTGATGTGTGCCTTTCAACTGAGTAAGCTGAGCTGAGTGGTGAAGGCAGTCATCCTGGACCCTCAAGCAGTCCTTCAGGAGCTGTTGGCACCTGTGTACTATGCAGTCCAGAGATCGTTTACAATATTCAATCCTTATAGTGGCTGATCTTCAGTTTTCTGATGAATATGACTATATCCAGCCTGATTAACTAGCTACTGAGTATTTCTCATTGTTGTCCTCCTTAGAAATTCAAGCTGCAACTGAATCCTTTTCCAGCATTCTCAGTTGGTGTGTGTGACTTTCTTTACCTCTAATACTAGTGTAGGTGATACGGTTTGAAAGCTAGCTGCTTGTAAATATTCAGTCACTTTAGTAATATTCCTGTCAAGAGCCCAATGAATGTCTTCTCTTTGAATATGTTGTTATGGGAAGCTTTTGGGTAGTTTGGTCTACTGTAAGCTGTGTCATGGATCTTCTGGAACTTGTGCATCCCACATCTTTGCAGTGCAACTTTAAACAAGTTAAAATTTCTTCAAAGGGCCAGGCAGGCAAATAGGAAACAAGAGTGTAAAACATACCTGGGAGCAATGAAAGCTGGTAGTACTTCTAATACACATAAACCAGCGATTTCAGTGTTAAAGGATGGGACTAGAACAAAAGAGATCATGAGTTCTAGTCTTAGCTCTGTCAGAGACACACTGCAAGAGCATTAAGTCACCTCAGTTTGCTTTGCCTCAAATCTTCCCCTAGTAGTTGGAGCTGGAAATGCCAAAACCTTTCATATTTATAAACCATTAGTGATCCTTAGTTTTGAGGTGCTGTAGTGCCATCTAACATGATTGTATTGATACTGACAATGTCACTCACTTGATGTGGTGCTATAAGAGGTATCAGTGTTCTAGATTTTTGTGTCTTTAGTGTTTTAAAACACTTTTTCCCCTCTTCTTTATAGTATTATTCTAACACATCACCAAAATGAGTGAAAAGGAAGACCAAGAAGATCCAGCAGATATGAGTGATTTAACAGAAAGTGGAGAATATGAGGATGACTTTGAAAAAGACCTTGAATGCCTAAGTAATGAAGACGAGAAAGATGACCTTGGAGAAGGAGAGGTAATTGTTCAAATTAAATGCTAGTTGTCTTATTTAGAAGACAAAAATGAGTAATATTTGGAGTCACAAGCAAGCAGTTCAATATGATTTGAAATGTGTAGGTATGTTCACTGAACTGTGACAAGGAAGGTTATTTGGAATTATAGTGGAAAAAATCAGTGAACTGGTTAGTTTATTTATAATTGTTTTAAAATAGAAAATTCAATGTGCATTGAAAATTATGTTTGTTTCAAAAGTACTTCTGGGTTCCTTTAAGTGTTTTTCCAAGTTCTGGTTTTGTGCTGTCACCGATTGCTAGTGCAAGCCACGGTTAGTTAAACTTTGTACAGATGTGAACTTGGAGAATCTGCCAAAAAAAGCTATTAGTCATGACATGCACTATTTGACAGCCTTTTGAGAATTGGGGTAGTTAGTACTGCTTTTATCTCTCACTATTCTTTACTGTTTCTCTGATACTGTTCTTTGTTGGGAAAATAGTATAGTTTATTTTAATTTTTTTAGAATCCTGAAAAAAATGAAGAGAATATTGAAGCACAAATTGTTAAAACTGGGGACAAGTTTGAGGAAGACAATGAGGAAATGGAAGAAAATCCAGATCAGCGTTCAGAAGCAGACGCAGGTGCAAAAGTGAGACCCTCCAGTGAAGAGAGTTTGGACTCCAGGTCTGAGAGTAAACAGGGAGACCGCGTATCTGATACTGACAGTGAAAGTTCTGTCCAAGAATCCAAGCTGGAAAACCAGCAGGAACTGGATGAAGAAGAGGATGAAGAAATAAAGCGTTACATCTTAGAAAAGATTGAGGAAGCGAACAAACTGCTTGAGAATCAGGCTCCTGTGGATCAGAACAGAGAACGGAAACTAAAGTTCAAGGATAGGCTGGTGGATCTTGAAGTCCCTCCTGCAGAAGATGCTGAAGTTTGTAAAACCGACTTTGCAAGAGGAGATGATGTTTCAAATAGGCTATCTCAGTTGCATATTTCTAATGAAATGGGGCAGGAAAGCACATCCCTTTCACCACGTGCTGGGAAGGATGAAGAAAAGAAGGATGGCAAAGTCTTAGTGGAAAAAGATGGAAAGTTTGAACTCTTAAGTTTACGTGATATTGAAAGTCAGGGCTTTTTGCCCCCAATAAGTGTTTCTTTTACTGATATTGAAACTCAGCATACATCTCCAAAATCTGCACGCTACAGTCCTTTTGGCACTGTCTCTGGAACGAAGGAAGTACCTCCAGTAAGACCAGGAGCACATTCTTTTTCTCATGGTGAAGAAGAGTGTGTGTATTTCCCTAAGCCTCCATCCAACCCTAAGCGTCGTCCAAATTCTGCTCTCAATGCTGCAAGGGGTCTGGGAAGACGGAAGACTCCACAGAGAGCACAGTCTGCAAACGTGCCCGTGAGAAGTTCCACTTACTGTCTTTCTCCCAGACAAAAAGAATTGCGGAAGCAGCTAGAACAAAGGAAGGAAAAACTGAGGAAGGAGGTAAAGTCATAGAGTCAACAAGTAGATCACAGTGACCATCCAGTCTCTCTGCTTTACAGAGACCATGTGTTCATGGCATTTTCTCCATTTTTTCCATGATAAAAGAGGCAGTAATAACAATAATAATTATTGTCATTATTCTCCTCTGGAGTTTGTACAGAAGCTCTCAAAACTCTTTTCTTTAAAAGAAAAAAGAAAGCCCACAGAGTGGCATAGGATCATGCCTTGTTTACAGGAGAAATCAAATATTTCTTTCATATATCCTGTATTACAAGACTGCCTTCTGCTCTATTGGACTTACTGCTTTTACTTATTGACTCCCTTTCTACCGAGCTTCCATTACAGGCCCACTGTTTTCTGGAACGTAGCACATGGTATTGCCTCTCCATAGATTACACTGACCACAGTAATGCAGACATACATTTGGGTGCTGATAAAGTATAGAATAGGCAATTATTGTATGGGAGAGTGCTCAGTTGTAAAATAAGATTTACACAGGAGAACAACTGTGAGAACTGTGAACAAAGTGGGGTGTGTTTAACATGTAGGGAAGATACAGCTGACTTCAAAAGTTGCATGCCTTGTGGCTTGAGAGGAAGTTGTGTTGACTGATAATATAACTGGATACTTTTTCCCTGTAAAGGTTTTGCAAGGGTGAGTGTTGTAAGTTTTCTCAATGAGTTTGCTGCAAAGTAGGTTATTTTCCCCTTTTTCTGTTAGTGGATACTACTTTTCCTTCTCATTTGGTTTTACCTGGGCACCACAGAGGACGAAAACAGGAAAATATTCCCAGTACTGAAGTTATTCTTCTTGTATCTATAAAGAGCAGTAAATTAAAAGAAAACAACTTCTATTTTAGAAAATCAAATTATGTATTAATGGGGGAAAAAAAAACCCAAATATCTTTTAATTCTTTCTCAGCTCCTTATTCAGAAAAAAAAGTAAAAATTAAAACACTAGANAAAAAAAAAACAAATATCTTTTAATTCTTTCTCAGCTCCTTATTCAGAAAAAAAATAAAAATTAAAACAGTAGAGAGCTAGTCTCTGGCAGCTGAAACAGGAACTTCAGGAATCTTTACCAAAGATTAGAAAAACTGTAGACATTTTGCTTTACTTCTCATTATGTTCATACCAATTCAAAATGGTAGCTTACTATGTATGATGCTCTATAAAAACAACATGGCAGCATCTGTCCCTTTTCTGTGCCATGATGTTCTAAGTGAGCTGGCAAAGTCGCTTCAAAGTTGCTTTCCTCCCATGGAAATAGGTCTAGCCTGCTTTGTTTGAAAAGTTTGCTGAGGCTTAGCTTAGGGGTATGAAATGTTACTGATGTCTTTTTACACACAAGACTAGACCTCTCGACACCATACTCTACCTGTTTAAAGTAAAAGGTAGCGTGGAGGAGGTAAGGAAGGTTAATTTTCCTAACTGTGTGCTAAATCTTCCTCTGTTGGCTGACTTATGGAAAGGTAAGAATGTATGACCTTCCTTTCTTCATTCTTGAATGGAGCTCTTCCATTCTGTGATGGACTTCACAAGCATGAAACGTTTCTTGACGTTACTGGAATCCATTTGCTTCATTTTGGTGGGGTTTTTTTTTCATTTCAGTAAATCCCAAATGGTAAATTTGGAGGGTAGTCTGAAAGCATGTAGGTGGGACGAAGGTCATCTGTTCACAAGAACAGATTTCTCTGAGAGTCGAAATGAGTGGGGACTGTAGCTCTTGTGTAAAAGGGAATCAAAACCTGGTAAAATGTCCTTATCAGCTTCCTGAACTGTTGTTTCAAGCCTTTCTCCCCTCTGTAAGTGCTTTTATTGGCTAAGGTGTGATTAATGATTAGAAAAAAGATTTCTCAGTTTTGTAAAAATAATTTTGTAAACTTGAAAAAGCGTTAAACTGTTAATACTCCCTAAGCAAATACATTACAACTTTATGTCCAGAAAAAAAATTCCTTATTTATAAGGTAGTGCCTGCAGTCCATAGGTAGTTAAATATCCTTTAGGTTTTAGTGGTTGTTGTGGTTTTGACCAATTGGACAGATGATGACCCCTCCTCCCCCCCCACTAAGGCAAAGAGAGGAGAGGAAAGGATTAAGAGATTCGGGAGTTTAGGAAAAAACTAAACTACTTTAATGAAATATAATTAATATAATAAACAATAAAAAAGAAAAATTAAAAAAGTATAAAAGAAAGGATAAAAAAAAAAGTATACAGTCTATACAAAACGGTATCAGGCTCCCAGGCTGACAATCACATCACCAGCAGCACCAGTAAACGTCCCAGGCTGGACTCGGTGACCGGCAGGAGCTGGATTCCGGATCAGGATCAGAGGCAGATGAACAGACAGGGTCCTCCTCAGACATTGGCCATTGAAGGAAGAAAACCAAATGACCCTTTGATCCCTCAGCTTTTATACTGAGCATGATGGGGATGGGATGGGATATCCCAGTTGGTCAGTTTTGGGTCACCTGACAAAATTCCCTGACCTTGGTTGTTCTAGCAGTAAGTATAAGCAAGTGCCTCTCTGCAGACCATCCCTTGGTATAATCAGGTCTTATCACTGTGAGACGAAACACTCTCTGAACAATGTGCTGTTAATTTCAGACTTTAGTTAGTTAGAAGAGGCCCAGCTAAAAAAGTAAAACTACTGAACAGAAAATTGGTTTGTTTTACCTCAAACCAGGACAGTGGTCCAACAAGCCTGAGAGTTTCATTAATTTTTAAAATGCATTGGTTTAATCTGATTTTAAGCCAATCGGAGCTACTGGGCAGGCTTAATTTTAAGTCTTTACCTGTTGCTATTGAAATGTCTGAGTTGAGCTGTATCATGGAAATGGAGGTAATCACAAAAAGCGTTAGACTGAAAGGATCTGAATGTAACCTGAATGGCAGAAGTGCTCAAACTTATTTCTTCCTAAAAGTGGTATCAACTGTGATGCAGTTGTTGAGCATTCTTCTTTCATTAGTATTTTTGTGTCTCTCATGTAACTGAAATGGCTTATGTATTGTCTATTGTAACAATGAAGGCCTTTGCAGCTGTAGATGATTCTCTTAAAAACTACGTTTATTCACTCTTAATTCCATTCAAGGAAGAAGAAAAGAAAAGGGAACAAGAAGAACAGAAGAGAAGAGAGAATGAGATGGTTTTTAAAGCTTGGTTACAGAAGAAGAAAGAACAAGTGCAAGAAGAAAAGCGAATTCGTCGTGCAAAGGAGCTAGAAGAGTTGAACAGCAAAGTAAGATACCCCCAGTGTAGGACTGGGCTTTATAGTGCTCTTGTTAAACAGGAAAACCAAATTCTGTGTTCTAAGCCAAGTGTCATGGTTTAACCCCAGCCAGCAGCTAGAACCACACAGCCTCTCGCTCACACCTATGCCTTGTGTCATAGAAGCTGCGTATATGAACTTAATAGCTATAAAATCACAGGAGATAGAGATGCTCCTTTTCAGGAGAATGACCTGATTGAATCCTGCACAGAACAAGCAGCCAGAAAACCCTTTGAATTATATTCCCTACTAAGAGAAGTTGTTGGTAGCAGTGAATGCACATGACCTGACAAAACCCTGAAGACTCAGATGCTCTGTTCTAAAGTTCCTCTGCCTTGCAGCAATGGGCTTGAAAAGCTAAATGCAGTCTTTTTAAAAACATACCACTTTGAATGCTTGCTCATGTGTGCATTTCATGCCAGATCATCATATGCTCTAGTTTTTTATAAAGTATGTTTCATGGATGGGAGATACCAGCAGAGTTTAGAAAAAAAAAGGTAAAAAGTAGAAAGTATTGTAGTGTGATTAATATAAAGGTCACTTATTGATAAGCATTTTGTGTGTATATATATATATATATATATGTATATGTGGTTTTTTTTTTTTTAAATAGGACAGGAACAGGAATCCAGAAGAAGCCTTCAGGTTATGGCTTAAAAAAAAGCACCAAGAACACATGAAAGAAAAACAGATTGAAATTTTGAGACGCCAAACTGAGGGTATTGCCTTTTTCCCAAGAACAGAGGAATGCAACAGAGCCTTTAAAGAGTGAGTAGAGTCGTTCCTGGGGAAGTACATTTGAAAATTTTGTAGTCTGTCAATCAGCTGAAGGCTGTACTTATTTTATGGTATGTACATCCTTAATGCTGAAGTCCTTACTGGTTTGGGGTGGGCTTTTTTTGCATAAACATGCCCTCAGAACCCTACACCCTAGCAAAACTACATCAATTCCTTGATGCTGTTTGTTCACTGTTGTGAAATTACTTGCCAGAACCTGAGCTGAAATAGTGAATTGCTTCTGCTGAAAAAAGGAGACCTCTGCTTCCCTATTCCCTACCCATTTTTGCCTGTTCTGGAGCAGGAGAGGGTTGATGCAGTTCCTTAAGCAAGCAGGAAGTTAATCCACTAAAATGGATTCAACTCGAGTCCGTGAGTTGAATCAGCTCAACAAAAGGGGAAGGTGGTGGGGAGAAGGTGAGTGTAGAAGCAGGAGTATTGGGATGGAAGAGTGAAGCGTGGCATGCTTTTAGACCGGCTCAGCCTAACTTTATCCTATAGGACAAGGTGACTCTAGTTCAATGGGGGGCAAGTCACCTTTGACGGGATGAGGTAAAACTTTCAGTTGCAGCTGTCAGTACATCTAGTCCTATTTCTGTCTTCACAGATGGCTAAAAAGGAAGAGAGAAGAGAAACGAGCGGAAGAACTGGCTGCTAAAGAGAGAGCAAGGCAGCTTCGGTTAGAAGCCAGAAGAGCAAAACAGATGCAGAACATTCACTGCATTAATTCAGAGCCCAAATCCTTTCGCTTCACAGACCATTACAGTTGAAAGGTTGATGTAACTGGAGCTCGTGGTGGCAAGTCTCTTAATTTTTATGGCTTGAGCTTTTCCCCTTTACAATTACTGACCTTTTTTTTTGTGGTGTTTTTAAAGCCTTTGAGCAAGTTCAACAATTCCCTTCACTGACAATGATTTTACTATCTATTTATTTGTAATTTTGTTGAAAAGCCTGCTTTTATCTATAACTCAGGGATCTTCTTGGTTTGACCAAATCTAACAGAGCGTAAGATCTATATGTGAGGGTGGCAACTACACAGTTCCTGTCTTTAAAAGGCACTTTATACTCAACTCCACCGTGAATTCCTGGATGCAGGCCATTATGTAAAATGTTGAATTTTTGCTGGATTAGTATTGCTGTTTGCTGCTACTTGTGATGAAGACTGTATAAGGTGTGGTGTTATTGGAAAATGCTGGTTTCTGTACCACTTTCTATTGACCTGTTGACCAGCTGTTCATTCTGGCTAGCCCAGAGGACTACTAGTTCAGGGGAAGTGGCAACTGAAGGCTAACATGTATGTGAACGTGCAATAGTTTTTGGAACTTATTTCTGTGACTCATAATTCAGTAGTTTTCTATTCTGTGAAATTAAGGTGTTGTGTGAACGATGACCTTCACCACTATCAAGGAAACTGTTTCTTGTATACGTGTCCACATTTGCTACATTAATTATAATAAACTACATCACCTTACCCAGAACACGCTGATGTCACTTGTGAAATCATAAAGTTAGAAGAAGATGAGAAACATGCTGTCCAGGTGTCCAGCCCTACAGATCTGGCATTGTTGTTACATTGTTCCACCTTCAAACTATCTTCTGGAAGTACTGAACCAAAAGGAAGTGTAGTTCATGCAAAGCCAATTTAAAATTGGTATTTTACTGTTTTGGAGAGGCGCATTGAGAGAGCACTGGTGTTGGACTGGAGGGGGCTGCGTTGTAGCCTTTATCAGCATCGATAAAGGGCATGACTGTGAAATGAAAATGTCACATGCTAATGAGAAACCCTCCCACTGCACATACCTTCCCCTGGCACCAAGGGCCAGAAATGCTTCATGTTCGTAGCCAGCAAATGCAGGGGAAAAGTTTGCAAAAGTTCATGCTGCCTCCCTAAGTGTAGTAAGCTACAAAAGAAGCATTTATTGGATCATTGAACTGTAAAACCTTTGACTCTACTGGTCTGAGGCAACACCATATCGTTCCTTTTATGCTGCTGAGAAAACAATACAGCTGTATTAAATCCAAAATTGTAACTTGAAAGCAAGCAAAGAAAGTTTATTGTAGTTTTCTTCATGCAAACTGAAGCCTGGCCAGCAACAGCAAGAACTTGTTACTTACATATTCTGATCATGGTATGATATTCAAAGGAAAACTGGGTGAAAGCAACCATTTCAGAAAATCTTTCCTCAAACTAGACAACTATATTTAATAAATTTGGGAGTGAAACTAAGAAATTAAAATGCATGTTTGCATCCTCCTACCTTACCTCTTTACATTTGCAACGTAAATAGGCTTCTTTGGATTTAGCAGGCTATATGACAAAAATTGTCTTTGAACCTACATCAAGGTTATAAAACCACACTGGTAAAAAAATAGATTATTTTTTTTTCACTTGTACCTGTGCAAACTTAGTGCTTACCTTCAGCTTACACTAACACCCAAGATGACCTTGGGCAAGGACTGAGTTCTAATGCTAGGTCAGGTTTCAACACCATGTACTAAAGGGGGTATTATCAGCCTGTCTTTGCTGGCAGTCAGATATGTAACAGCTTCACTCTAGAAGCTGAAATATGTGGAAAAGCCATTATTTTTGCTTAGGGAAACACAATCTCACCCACACACTTTCCAGAATCCATTTAAAATCAGTTACTATTTACATATTACAGCTAGAGTTCATTCAAGTTCTTTCCCAATTCTTTCCACAAGGGCTGCAACACTGCATATTCTCTTTACTTTCCAAACTTACAGCTATGAAGAATAATTGCACAGACTCCTTTTCATTATTAAATTTATCAGGCTGAACATACACCTGAGACCAGTTCATCACCTTGGCTAAGCCTAAAAAAAAAAAGAATAGACGTGCACTTTTTCCATTTCTT
>VZTM01026658.1:53557-64549 GCA_013400555.1 Jacana jacana
CCCCGCCTCGTCTCACCCAATCGCTGGGCCGTGCACTGGAGGCGGGGCTTCGGTTGCCAGGGCGGGGCTTCGAGTGGCGTCACGTCGCCCTCGCGGCAGTAGCGTGAAGTGGGTTGCCTGCCGCCGCCGCCGCCATCGCCATGGTGAGCGCCGCCGCCGGGAGAGGGTGGGGAGGGAGGTCGGGATGAGCGGGGCCGGGGGGCAGCAGCTGTCATGCCGGCCCCCTCCCGCAGGCCGGCTGCCGAGGCTGGCGGTGGGGCGAGCGGCGCCGAGCTGCCGGAATAACGGCAGCGGGGCCGGCCCTGGGTTCCCTTCTAGGGGCTGCACTCCCGTGAGCGGGGCAGGGCGGTGTGGGGGTGCCGCTGCTGCCCCCCGTCTGCCCACCCAGCCCGGTGATGTTTGTTCTGGGCCGAGGTCTACCCCTTCCCTTGCTCTTTTCTGAGGGATCTTGCGAGGCCCAACGAGCCCCTAATTTTAAACTGCTGCTAGGTCTCCTCGGCACCCAACTGGAAGGCTGTTTGTGTGTCCCAGCAGCCCAGAACTGGGAACAGGCCAGTTCGGAAACTCATGAGGAATCCAGCGGGAAAGGCTGGATTTTAATAAGGAAATATGTTTCAGGTGTGACAGTCTTTATTCTTGCCCAGTTGTCTGTTCAGTAATGCCAGGGGTATGACAGGATGTGGTTGCAGGGGCACTGGTGAAAACAGTTTGTGCTGGTAAAACAAGTGAGTGAATCCCCTCTGCTGAAGACCGTATGCAAACACATCTTTTGAAAAGCTGATCAAAATGCAACAACTTTGAATTGAGTTTTGTACTCAAACACGTGCGCAAGATACATGTAAGAGTAAGGCTAGTGTGCTCAAGCAGCTCAGATTTGCCCCAACTTTTCCAGCCTGTGTAGCAGCTTTACTTACACCTTGCTTTCAAAACCCAAGCTACTGTTCATTTTAAGTACAAGGATTACAGGTCTTTTGTTTGATCCAGGCAAAATTGTCATTTTCAATTCCCATTTTGAATTTATTCATGATGGCAAAAGTCCTGCTTTGTGAGTTCACACAGATGGCACTTAGGTAAAACAGTGGCTTTGTTGTCATTGACTGTCACTATGAATATGATCTGTTTCTAACCTCTCTTTATTTCTGAGCTGATGCTAAGTTAACTGACTAATTAAAGCAGTGTTGAATCTTATAGCAGCCACGATGAATTTGTTTAATTTGTTTTGAAAAGCCTTCAGTGACAGGAACGGCATGATCTATTGATGTAATGCTTTTACATGATGATTTTTGTAGTTCACTGGGGTTTTTTCCAATATACTCCATGCTGAAAATGGTGCCAGTGATTACTTGCTCTATCCTTAGTGGTTATAAAGATACTCCATTTTTGTCTTTTATGTGCAGAAGAACTTGAAGATTACAACGTCGCCCTTTCCTCTTTTCACATTTTTCTACGCTAAACAAATTTTCTTCTCCTAATATTTTCCTACTGATCATGTGTTTTTAAAGTTTAGATTTTTTTTTCCACTCCATCTGCAGATTTGTCTAAATGTGGTGTTTAATCTATACATTGTTGGCCAGCTGCTGGGTATTTTGCTGCTGCAGAACAGAGCAGTGTCTTAGTTCTTCATAGTGCCAAGTTTGCCATTCTTTTTTTTCCAACTGTAGCTCATTGTACTCTCACTCTCTAATTGTAGCCCATGGTAACTTTCAGATTTTTTTCCTGTGTTTTTGTTGTCTGGCTAATTTTTCCCCTTGCGTTTGAATTTGTTTTCATGGTCATCATTGTAGTACTTTGCGTCTGTCTCTAAAGAATTTTTGGATCATCATTTTGCATCCAGCTTGTGTTTACTAAACTGCTTGCAATCTTTCCCACATTAGTGATCAGCCCAGATTCTGAAAGAATTCTTTCTGAAAGAAATTATTTTCATTGTTGGTGTAATAAGGAAAACATGAAATAAAGCTAGTTGCATGAAAGATCATTATGAACCCCATTTGACTCTCAGTTTGCAACAGAAGTATTCCTAATTACTTCTTCATAAAGTAATCATAGCTGCTCTTCAGTTTAGGCCATAATTCCCTTTCCCTGCGAAGCCAGTCAGACTCCCAGGTGACTTAGTTTAACAGCCCAATCAAAGACAAGTTTGTCACATCTGTGGCTTCTTCCATGCTCACTGTGTGTCAGAAAAACATTTGTTCTTGACAAAAATTTGTTCTTGACAAATTCACATTATCTACTTTTTATTATCATGTTGTTTCCTTAGATGCACAATGACTGACTGCTTAATAATATGTTCTGTTATCTTCCTAAAGACCGGAATTAGGTTGACTGTCTCTCCTGTGCTTCTCCAGTGCCCTGGGACCTCACTCTCTTTTAGTTTTCTCTCGCCTTTCAAGTGTTACAGTCCTGCTTGTTTCTTTCATACATAGAAAGCTGCCAAATTTCCCACTTGCGTACACTTCCTCCTGCCGGTTTCCTGAAATACAGTAAGAAAATTTGGTAGCTGGAAGATGATGGTAAAATAGATGTTTCTGGAATCTGTGCTGCCCAGTTAGGTGTGGACACAGCATCATGGGAAAGGGATAAGTTATGTGACTGTTGGACAGCACAACTCCACACATCTGATACATCTCAAACATTTTGAAAACATTTTTTTCTCAGGAACAACGAATCAAAAAGAATCAAAAAGACTCCTTGTCAATGGATTCAAATATCGATCTACAAGCTCTAGATCGCTACAAGCTGTATTCTGAAAGTAATGCATTTTCTGCTAGAAAGCTTGGCCAACCTTTAGTACCGTGTTGCTTCCAGTCAGTTGCCTGGATTACAGTAGTATATACCTATGCAGGAAAAAATCCCTGTTACAAGTCATATCATGGCCATAGGAAAAAAAATGTATTGACTTCTAGTGAAACCAGTTTGGCATGTGTTTGTTAGACTCTATACTTCAGCCATACAGAAGCAGCTCTCTGGAAGTGGCTGTGTGTATTGTAAAACTGGGCACGTAACTGTGGTGGAAGCTAAGGTAAAGGGAGAAGTGTTCTAAAATATCCCATAGCTATTTTTCTTTTTATGGCAGCGCTTTGGCTTAAAAGTCTGCTCATCCTTGGAAAACAGTTTTCATTGTCATCAGGTGACAATATTTCAAATCAGCTCTGGCTCTTGCATTCTGGCATTTTGATTGTACCCATGTGACACATGGCTTCTGTGGATGGTGAGCACTAAATTCCCAAAGGGGAGCTTCCATATCTCCCATCTAAGATGTGCTGACGCACTTGGCTGCTGGAATGCATTATACTTTAATGGTATCTTTCATGTAAACATATGCAGAGACATATTGGACCATCATCTTAATAATATTAGTTTCTTTTAATTAATGAGCTTGGTGCACTCTGACACTTGAAAGTGTTCCATATATAGAAATGCAGCATTTGCCTGAGAGCAATGGCCTCTGCACACAAGCAGCATGTCACACAGATACAGAGCCTTATTGCACTTGGGGAGGCTGTTCATAAGCGCAGTTGGGTCATTTCCTTTCCCTCCATTCCTTAAAACAATTATTCTTAGCCCTACACATCTGACAACTGCAGCCTACATTACAAAGACTCTTTGAACAACAGGATAGACAAATAATTATTTTATCTTGCCCATAATGAAAATGGAGCACATAAAAGCCAAGTGACTTGTCTAATATGATGCCATCTGGCTTTGATTTTGGGGATGTAGAAGTGCACGGTTAGTGGAATTTGAGTGTCCTTAGTTATTTCTGCATATTTAGGGGAAAATATATATGAAGTAGACTCTCCTGAGGTAGGTTGCCAGAGCTTGCTGTCGTGTAATTTTGATCACAGTCTGGAATATACCTGAAGATATGTGGTTCAGCTCACTGTAACAGAAAATTTTACAATGTATATGTTTATCATTGATAATACTACTATCATCAGTTCATTGGTAAAACCCACATCTTAGTATCATCATGGAAATCCTCTGCTTTGAGAGGTAAAATGAGTAATTTTTTAGAACTTCATCAGTGAAAAAGACTTATTTAATTCTTTATGGTGAGGGAGACTGAACACTGGAAGGGGCTGCCCAGGCAGGTTGTGGAGTCTCCTCTGGAGACATTCAAACTCGCCTGGACGCGTTCCTGTTTGACCCGATCTAGGTGTTCCTGCTCCAGCAGGGGGATTGGACTAGATGGTCTTTCAAGGTCCCTTCCAATCCCTGATATTCTGTGATTCTGTGATTTTGGAAAATGGATCATAGAAAATAGGGAGTGATTCAGCCATTTCTAGAACTTGACAAAAGTGAATTCTGAGATCCTCATGGTCCAGCATATTATGGTGTGATCATGGAATATATATCTTTGTTTACAGGAGTTTCATTTGGGAACTAGTAATCCCAACAATACTGGATTAGCTGGTAGAATGGGATGACTTTGGTGAAGAGCTGTCATGCAGAGCTGCTCATATAAACAGACAAAACTCTTTCCTGCTCATAGACCTTCCCGAGTAAGTGCACATTTATGAAATAAGTTTAGTGTGCTTGTAAAACAGTTGCTATTGAAAAAAAAAATTAAAGGTATTTTTAACCCTTCCAGGGAAAGATGCAAAATGTTCTCAAAAGACATTTTCCTAATGCTTGAGAAGATTTGCTTCTTTGGTCTTAAAACAGGACTCAGTTTCAATAGAGAGCCAGCTGGTGATTACATTGATTTTTACCATTTTTTTTTCAGCTGCAAAGCAGCCTACCCTTTCAGTTGTAAGCTTGCATGACAGAGCTAATCACAAAGACAAGTTCCCTTATTTAATGGCCAACTGTCATTTGCAGCACTGAATCACAGGCAAAAATAAAACATTGTGTGCAGCCTGAGGAATAAATAAGCAAAATGCTGTCAGGTAGCCTTTAGATGCTTATTGCATGCTAAACCTTCCTGTGACTGTCAAAAATATGACACGGTTTCTTCTTCAACTAGTGTTTCCAAATACGGCTAATTTACTTCTTGAGCAGATAGGCTATGTACATTGCAGAAGATGTAGCTGATAAAAGAATCTCTGTCAGCCAAATGAAAGCTGCTAAAAATAAAACTCTGCTTTGTTCCAGGAGTTCATTTTGGGTTTGATGCTGCAATCTTTATGACATTACATGCTATATTAAATGCCATCCTACAAATATAAAGTTGACAGCTTCAGAACCCGTGGGATAAATTACCCCCTACTCTAGCCAGGTGTTGGCCTTGGCTTGCAGATATTGCTGTCTCTCTAAAAGTAATTTTAGATGCTGTTTAGTTCGTCTGATGGAGTGGCTCAAATAGTTGACAGTATGATAGTCAAAGTTATATAACATTACCTAATGAAAAATTCTATAGCAATCTCTCCCTTTATCACCTGGAGTTGTTCCTCTGGATTCTTTGGGCTGCAGGTGCAGTTCTTAATAATCTTGGCACATCTGTTCTCATTGTCTTTGGTTTGGTTTTTTTTTTATGTTGTTAACAACTGAAGAAATTCAGGAATTACTCATTGAATCATTGCCAGGAATAATGAAAAGTTAAGAAATTTTCTTTCACTTGGCAATATTAAAAAATAATAGGATTTGATGACAGAGCCAGTGGTTATTTAGAGAATTATCCCAGGCAGATTTGATGTGGATAAGATTTATACTTAAGAGTGTTGTTTCAGAACTATTAATTTTTTGAAAGCACATCTGGACTGTTGTTAATATATGAACCCAACAGATCTGTGTAAGCTTTGGAGAAACTTGAAAGGATGGACATTACCTTTGGGCAAGGAGTTGCCAAGCTATAATAAGAATCATAAAGTTGTTATTTAGGTTGAAAGTGATGTCCAACTTGCTCTAAACAGGTTTAACCAGACCATGCTGCTCCAGGCCATGTCCAGGCAAGTCCTGAACATCTCCAAAGATGGAGATTGCACACGTTCTCTGCATAGCCCGTGCCAGTGTTTGATCAGTCTTCTGGTGATTTTTTTTTTCCCTAATATGTAACTGGAACACCCCATGTTTCAACTTGTCTCCTTTGCATTTTTTGCTATCACTATGCACCTTCAAGAAGAGTCTAGCTCTGCCTTTCAGTCAGCTCTGCCAGTCTTTCAGTTAGGTAGTTTTAGACAACAGTAGGGTCACTATCAGCCTTCTCCTCTCCAAGCTGAGCAGGCCCAGTTCTCCCAGCTTCATCTTGTGTGTGGTGTTCTCCAGCCACTCTCAGCCGTGGTGGCCAATGGCTGAACACTATGAACTGAACCTTTTATCTTTATTTGGTTTAATAGAGTCTGTTTGATTTAAGCCAAGGGAATAGCACTCTTCCAAAAACTGGTTTGGGCTGTTCAGTTGAGCATTTTAGTGTCAGTTTATAAAATTTTATAGTGATCTAGCATATCCAGGTGAGATACTCTGTTAATCATTAGCTGGCTGGTGAGAAAGAGCTGTAGTAGAGAACACCTGTTGCTGTGACTCTGAAGGTGGCTTTTCCCATGAACATTGACTTTTAACTATAATTGTGGCTACCAGGAATAATCACCCAAAGAGCTGTTTTCTAGAAGTAAGCATTGTGCTTGGCCTAATCCTCCTTTTGTGTTCACATATTTCCTTATGCAGATGGAAACCAGACACTGGTGCCTAAGCAACAGGCCATGGTCACTCAGTAGCGTTTTGTGAGTGGAACTAGGTATGTCTCTCAGCCAACAAAATGGAAAGAAAAAACAGCATAAGGTTTGATAAAGGGGGCAGACTTTTTTATAGCTGGGCTTTGGAACACAGTGCCACAGCTGAATACTAAGAATGAGAGCTTAGCAAGTATTTCCATTTATAATGAGAATATCCCCCTATCAGATGAGCTCATACAAAAGGCAGAAATTATTTTTTTTATTGCACTAATGCCTAGTAAGGCTGCCTTTGAGCACTAGAGGGTGCTCCTGTATTTGCAAAGAAGTGGCTCTCTCCAGAGATATGTTCCACAAAACTGTTGCATGTTCTTTATTTGCATGGGATTCTTCAATAATTTTAACTACCTTAATTGTTTTTTAAAAAATCACACCTTTTCTGCAGAATATTCCAGCACGCTTGGAAAGAGAGCTATGTATAAGAGAGGTCTGCACATGGGAAGGGGGCAGATGTAGGCATGTGTAGGCTCTGTACCTGTTTCTCCCTATGAACACATGCAGATAACTATGACTTAGTACCCTTCCTATTTTTCTCCTTTCTATATATTCTTTCTCCTACTGTAGCATCTAGGAGCAGGACCATATTATGCTGTATGTTTTCTAATTATGTAGTAGCAATGCTGCCCTTACCCTGTCTGATGCTCTGGATTAAGGCACACTTGGATAACTGAACCATGGCCTATAAATCTGAATATCCTCAAATCGCTTGGGGGGGGGGAGGTGGAATGGATCCAATCCTTGCAGCTACTGGCATTCCAGACTATGGTGGTTCCTGGTGGTGGCTTCAGAGGCAGCAGACTGGGGCAGCATTAGCAACCCTGTTCTCTTTCCACAGTTGTCTGGTTCCTGTGCTGCAGGGAAGGGTCTACAAAAGCAGGCAATTAGGATGGACTAACTGAGCTCTGCCATGTTTTCAGCAAAACCAAGGGGCATTTATAATGCTTGAATAGCATGGATGTTTTAGGAATTAAATCTTGCTCTCCTTCCATGAAAGGAATGATGATGATTATTTCCATTTTAAAAACTGTGATGACAAAAGTCCCATGCTGTGAGAGAGAAACAGATTTTTAAATTGCAGAACAAATCTTCATCAGATGAACCTGTAAAAGCCTGTTAGGACTGGTAGCATTTAAGAACATGATTATACTTACCTTCTTTGCTTCCTCTATCCCACAAAAATTTTCACTTTTTGACAGTTTTACTAATGGGAAGTTGCTGAACATGAGAACTTGTGTTCACATGTAACTTGTCACGAACTGGACTTCAAAATAAAGGATATATAACCCTGACATCAGTACTAGCTGAAACATGGATTTAGTCCAACTATCTTAAAATTAATAGTTGACAAAATCTGAGAAAAAAAAATAGTATTTTAAGATTAAGATTTTCTTAAACAGTAGAGCAGACAAAATGCTTGCTGTGTCTGTAGTGGTGAAATAAGAAATGTGTCAGGAGAGTTGTTTGCCTGCTCATAAGATCGTAAGTTGTTACTTGACTCTTATAAACTGACCATTCAAGGTAGATGCAGCATGTGTGGTCTTTAGAGCATTCACGCAAACTCCCGGGTGCTAATGCTCATGTTATTGCCTGGCTGAAGAACCCCCTCTCCCTTTGCTGTGATTCCAAGGCAACCAACTGGTTCATGTTAAAAACGCTTTTCAGAAGATTATTATGAGCTGAGATAATCTGAAGATGCTGCAGGCATTGTACTACTTTGAAGGGCTGTTGGCAGCTTTGGTTCAGGATTCGTAGGTGTTTCCTCTCAAACTTCTACTTCCAGCTCCTCATAGCTTTCTGAAAGTTTAAGCATTCTGCTTGAAATTTTCCAGACAAACTCTACTGGAGATTGAAAATTTAATGGGTAAGGTTGAAAATTGAGAAATACCTTTGAGTATTGCCATCAACTTTATTTTTGGGCCAAATTTTGAGCCTTTCAAAAGCGTTTTTCCTGTAAGTACATTATAGGTTGAATCATGTAATGGGATGTGGCCAGCTCAATGTATGTGTAGCCTTGTCTCCCTTTCTGGGATCACATGCAGACACTAAGCTCATAGTTCAAAATCAGATGCCCAGCATTCAGCAGCTGACCATGGCAGCATTAGTTCTGCTGTTACTGACAGGTAAAGCACCTATAGTTTATACTCAGCAGAGATTGTGAGATGACTTGTGTTACTAATGCTGTTCTGAGTCAGGGAACAGCTCTGCTTTTGCTAACATCATCATCAGACTCTTCTTGGGTTAGTGGAGGCAGATAAGCACATGTTGAGCACTACTGACTACTTTTGGAGGAACTACCTGGGATCATGTAATTAAGAGTACAGTAATATAGCTTATGATCTGCAGCTTTATAAAGTGCATCTTATAACAGGCATCAAATGGTAACATTCCACCAAAGATCAGGTTTAGCTGGTCTTTTAAAGCTAAACCCATCTTCACACACCAGTAAACAGCAGTATGGCATCCTGTATATGTTTGAGAGAAATTATTTTCCATAATTAGAAAAAGCGACATGAATCCTGTAACTGTAACATGTAATTGCAGAGGATTGAAGTTAATGACTGAAGAGCTGAATTCTTGATTCTCTTATATAAGAGGCTGGGGGAAAAAAAAGAATAGGTTACAGTAATCGTGCCTACACGCTTCATGGGGAGCTTGTAGAATTTACATAATCTAGTAGTAAAGGAAGATTTCTTGCTTAGGAAACTGACAGAACAGACAGATAATTTCTCTGTTGTGAGGTGGGATTGCAGATTTCTAAATTCGAGAAGAAAATCCAGAACCTTCAGCCTTCTAGAGCTGTGTTCTTCATAACCCCTAAGCATGTGCAAATGAATTCCTGATCTGAGATTCCTATCCACAAAGAAAATTGACTTGGTTTGTGCTACAGAGACAGAAGTATCCCATTACTTGGCAAAAGATGGTCCAGGCATCCAGGTCCATCCAGGACCATATGAACAGGTGTAGTCCAAAAGGCATGTCTGGAAGCCTAAGTACCAGTAGCATTAGAATTCAGATAATTCAATCGAAAAGAAGTAACACCTATTTGCAGCAGGGTAAATGTAACAATATAAGTGTCTGACTCAATAGGTTTCCAAAGACGATTAAGAATTTTAATAATTTAACCACTACGTAATTGATTTGAAATAGTTTTACAGAATTTGTACGACATTTTCAAGAGGCAGAATTTGCTTTCTACAAGGAGAAGATAAAAAGAGATATGCTTGCAAAATTAACCAGTGAGCTTCTAAATATGAGGTTTAGATTGCGGATTGTCTGTAGTCAAGACATTGTCATGAAAATTGCAGTTGCCAGATGTTTCTCCAGTTGAAAAGAGATCTTTTGATTTTNATACTGTGACAATGCTTTTAGCTGTGGCCTGCTGGGGCAGCATAAGACTGTGA
Source organism: Jacana jacana (assembly GCA_013400555.1). NCBI lineage: Eukaryota > Metazoa > Chordata > Aves > Charadriiformes > Jacanidae > Jacana > Jacana jacana. Next base: position 63,627 of record VZTM01026658.1, read on the forward strand.
GTAGCTCCCTTTGCAGATGAGTGGGGATAGATCTAGCCAAAATTCATGACTCTTGCTCCTCAGACTAGGAGTTTATCAGTGACGTTTTTTTCATGTGTGCTGAAGTCCTCTCACTGTGNCTAAAGAAAAGCCTATTGAGAAAGTGATGGGAGGTCCAAGAGCAGCGAGGGGGCTGCAAAATTGGAGTTTCAAGAATTATACTGGCTCATGTGTCAAAAACATGAATAGAAGAGGAGGAGGAAAATGAGTTGTAAGAGACAGAGCTAATTGAGTGCTCTATCTACTCGGTGATGTGGATTTAAGTTTTGCCTGGAAAATATCCTGTATAATAGGAACTGCAAAGGTAGAAAATGGGTTGAATAACACAACTTAATAAGCATGCCCTGCTGAGGATTCGTTTGGGGATTTAAGGTGCATTGCAATGCTGAAAATGAGAGCACTTTCTGCCACTCAGAACATTATTGTTAAATACCAACGGTGTGTCTGAAGTCTCTTGTTTCTGTTTTGTGAAGTTGTTGATAACATTTAATGGCTTAGCTACTTCTGCACTTTTTTCCCTTAGCTTTTCTTTCACAATGGAGGTTTTCACAAATGGAGAATTACTGGTGATAGAAAATTACCTGTAGCGTGCAAAGAGAATTTTTCATACGTCTGCTTTGAGCCTGTTTGCCTCAGAAAACCAAAGTTTGTGTGATCACAATCTGCTTGTGTGTATATTGCAAGTATCTTGTGTCCTAAATTATACAGACACACACAAGAACACACCCCAGAGTAAGTTTGAAATTTACAGACAAATTTCAGTCAGATTTGCAGAGCGATAATGACGTTCCTCCAGGTTTCTTGAGATTGCTCTAAAGCATCTTTAAAGAAAGAGTTAAGTGTGAGCTCCACCTTAGTGGAATCCAGGTGGATACGAGCCCTTT
>VZTM01026659.1:0-30000 GCA_013400555.1 Jacana jacana
AAAAAAAATGTCTACGTTTCTGCTAGTGCTGTAAAACCAAACAATACTTAGAAAGAGCTCGCCTGTCCTTTCCTTCCAGTGTTAGTTTAGCCTCACAACACTCTACTGAGATTATTACCACCGAGTGCTGATGTATTTTTTCATGAGGCATATAATCATAATTGATAACCCAAAAAATAAATAGGGTAATTTTGATTTTATAAGCCACCACCCATACAGATACTGAAAATTTCCACATTATGGCTATAACTGGTTTTTGTCATGCCACAGCCCCCTAAACATTATCAACTAATTAATAGCTGAGCAATACACAAGGAGATGTACGGTTCTTCTGTGGGTAGTATTACATATTTTGAAGGAGTTCCTTATCTTCAGTTTGGTTTTGAAATCACAATTTGGAATTGCTCCTGCTGCCTTCGTTGGTTATCTCCAGCCCACCCAACCACCAGGCTCACCCTGCTGCCTGTCGCTAACTCCCGGCATTTACAATGAGGTAATCATCACCTTGTAGTTCATTGGTGTGAATGCTGGTCAGATGGCCTGTATTTTATTAACAGAAATAGGGTCACAAGTCAAATACATGCTTGGGGTCAGCGAGCAAATACAAAAGAAGATTAGAGGGACAAAAAAAATGTGACTGGAGGGCTAAAATCCCACTGGGGGTTAATCGAGCAGAAATGTATCAAAGAATGTAAACTACCCTTTCTTTTGTTATTCGTGGTACAGGACGCAGTTCCTATATCCTGCTGATTCCAGTTAGATAGAGCATCATCTGCAGGGTGCTATCTTTTAATGACTCCTTTGTACAGAGCCTTACAGAGGGACTTCCAATAACACCACTACTTACTGCTATTACTACTGCTACTACTACTGAAACAGCAACAATAACAAGAATTAAAACTGCCTAGCATAAATATATAAATTGCAAAGACCTTCTTCCCCTAATATCACACTATGCAAAGACTGCCCTTAAAAAGAAGAGAAAAATAGCATTCAATGTCACTTTTCTGGGATTCTCTTCTGCCTCCAAGGCGAAAAGCCTGGACCAAGAATTCGCTTCACAATGACACTGACCCAGCTCCTGCTTGCAAAGCAAATGAATTAATAAAAACATTTCTGAAGAGATGGTATTGCATCGCTATAGTTTCAGTTTTTCAAGGAGGACTGTCCTTTCAAAAGACAGAACAACAAAAAAGAAGCTACCATCCCCAATCTGCACAGAAAATACTGGACTTGGTAGGGCCCAAATGGCAGCAGTCAAGAAAAATCATGGGGCACTTACCAAGCAGCAGCTGATTTTCCATTCTGATACTTGTTCATCGCTCTTTCTATGACAAGAAGCAGAATATCCTGCCTTATTTGAACTATGCACATTTGTCTAATTCTTTAAAATCCCAGCAGTAGAAAGATTCCCTTTTCATCAATTTCCATTTATTATGCTTGTAGCTACACACTGTAATATGAATTCTTCTATCCATGTATATGGCACATCTATAGATTTTATGTTTTCACACATCACATGAAAAGCATATTTCAAAACTATTGCATTATCATGTGCCAGAATAATATTGCTATGGGAATGCAGACACATTATCCAAAGCACAGTATAAAGCAAGGAAGTGAGAGTCAGGAAGGAAGGAATCCTTAGTTCTACGACTACGTGCCACTTGCTTACTGTGAAATGTTCATAAAGTCTCTTAATCTTATTTTGGCATGCTTTATATATAAAATAAGCAAGATGTCCTTCTGCAAGGCTGAAATAAATGTTAACTGGTCCAATCACGCCCTTCAAGAGCAAAAATTAGGATTTCCGTCATCAACCTCAAGATGAGCCAAACCAGGCTCCGAGATTGTAAATCTTTATGTTCTAAAGAAAGAAACTACATAGATGAAAATTTCATGGCCAGATACAAACTGTGGTAGCCTACTGAAGGATGAATGTGAAACAAAATCCTGTAAATATAAGTATTTCTTGAACTGAAATCAAAGGTTTCCTTAATTACCTATCTAGCTATGTATACACAGTTCCCCATACAATTTATTTTCACACATTATGTACCTCCTTCAGGAAGATGTGTATTTGATCCTGAATCTTCTAGCAAAGTTTATATCTAACATATATTGTCCCTTAAGTTTTAAACCAAGTAGGCACTCAAGTGTTTTGCTGGATCTGGTCGCGCAGCCTTTTGCAGAACTGAACCTCCCTCAGGCCACATGCAGCATTTTCCTCCTCTTTGGACAAAGTGCTATGGCAGCGTGCACACCCTGTGTCAGCCGGGATGGGGACACCCCCATCCGGATTTGCTTTACAGAACCAATCGTAAAAATGGACAGGTCCGTTTCCTCCAGCTATCCTGGCAGACAGTATTTACCCAGTGATTCAGATGGACAGACCTTGTTACCAACCCTAGCTTTTACACAGCTTATTTGTAAGCTACTGGGTTGGAAATCACACATTTCAGAAATGTTTTCTGAAGGATATGATTATAATTTCTTCCCTTAGAAGTGCTTAATGTTGCCCGTTCATTACATATTTTAGTGTTCCTTAATTTAAAAGATTTTTCGAAAATACAAATTAACACAGAGTGGATTTAGACATGCTTATAAAATAATAATAGTTCTTCAACACACACAAAAAAAGCCTGTACAAAAAAAGAAGAACTTTTATACTACATTGACATGCAATTAGTATATTTCTAGTTATTTGAATCCTTTCTGTGGAATACAGACCACTAAACACAACATGCTGAAGTCTTTCTGCTTAGTGTAAAAGCGCTACTTAAGAAGACTTAACTTTTTAATAATGTGGTCAAAATATTTTAAGAACTCTCACTTTATGTAATATAGTTGATTCCCTTTGAGCCTATACTATGTGGAGGAGACACAGTGTATACTTTGGGCAGCGGTGCTGAGACGTATTGAGGTTTGCATAATGCCAACGTGCTGTATTACTACTTAAAGGCTTGTGAATAAGAATTTTACTAGGGTCACAATATATACACTGGGCTCTTCTCGTAAATTGATCACTCAAATAAAAAGAAAGGAATGTTTTTGATCTGCAAAGATGGGCAAAAAGTAAGCCTGCTCATCTTAACTCTGCATTAGGGAAAAAAATGAACTTTGATCTATTATAATGCAGAGCTGCTTGTATTTCAATGGCAATTTATCAATTCTTTAACAGTCAAAGCTCCCAAGTAGTAAAAGCTTCTTAGACTTCCTAATCTAATAGCCATTATTTTAAATTTTTATTCCGTATGACTTACCGTTCAGAAGCAGGAAAGCAACCTAATTTCTTAAGAATTCTCTCTTTTAAAAGAGCTGATGAAATGGAGTCCAATAATACTAATTGCGTTCTTCCTCATAGTTTAAAAAACAATGCAGAATCCCACCTTAACATCCTAAAATTCCTCGCCTAATCTTATAGATAGCACTGCGCATCAGCAGCGGGACTGCCTTGAGGTCAGGATATAACAGCATCACCCCTTAAGGGAACACTTTCCCCTTTTGGGATGGGAGCACTCCACATGCTTCTGCCACCAGTATCATCACCCTGCCCGTTGCTGACAGCGCTGGGCTGGAGGCACGGCTCTGCCTGGCCTGTCCCCTCCAGCCCCAGTCTGGGTGTCTTCCACCCTGTGGGGAGCAATTAGGAAGCTTTCTCTGTGCTCCAGCCACAACGACTGCTGCAATTTGTCTTTATAGGGGATATAAAAGGTCTCTCCGCTTCCTCCCCCAACACCAGGTGGGTGGGAGAATCTATCCCAAGGTGACAGACCCAGCTCCATGGCGAGTCCCAATTTTTTCTGGGTAAGGCGTGCCCTGTATTCCTAAGGCAATACAGACGTGAGGGTATTTAGCACCCCGTGGGCCTATCACAGAAGTGAATCTGAAATAAGCTTAAGACTGGCTTGTTTTAAAAAGTTTACCTTGGCAAGTCCAAGGCGTGAGTAGCAGCATTTCAGACTGCAGATCTAAACCTGCGTGTTGTTAGTGCTAAACATCAAACCCTAGGGTCGGAATTCAGAATTCCCACTGTCAACCACTCCAGCTCGAAAATACATCAATGTATCTGCTAAATGGGAACCATACTCACAACACATCTTATCAGAATGTCACAAAACACACAAAATTACAAATCAGTTTTAAGGCAAAATACATGACAGCAAAATATAAGTACACAAAAACTACATTAAATATCAGTCTTCATTTGTCCCTACCACTTCAACTTACCTCTCAGTTCAAAACTACTCACTGCAGTGCACAGCTTGAGATAGTCTAAGATCCATTTTAGAGTGGACTGAAATATAAATGACAGTTCGCACTACACATGAACATAGACAACTGTATAAAATATTTAAATAAAGACAGAAAAGAACAGAGGAAACCAACAGAGCCTTTGGCAGACCCAGCCTTTGGGAATTTAGCAGCTTGAGATTCATTGCAAATTTCATCTTTAATGTTATTTTTAGTTCAATATTTTGTAGCACTCAGAAGTAAATCTTTGTGTGCTGTCTCTCCTCCTGCTTGTGCTGCTTCCTTTTCTGATCTTTTTCCTTTTTTTTTTTTTAAAGAAACCTAATATATTTTCAATACAATTGATTTGTGACATGTTTTGTGATATTTGTTAAAGTTATCCTCTTCCTTCATGCAATTCAGTGAAAAGCATTACGCTGTTGTTCCTCTCTAAGTGCTGAATATTGATTGTCATAAAGGAATATAAACGAGACCCCCCCCAGTGGTCTTTGTTCCACCACACCTTGTGTTGCCTTAAATTCTTTTACATTCATTTTGATTCTTGGGCTAGGGTCAAACTCTTTTTTTAATCTCTCACCACTGCTCCAAACACTGCCACATAGGGAGTGCATTTCCAGAGCAGGTTTGCCTTTATCCTGGAATCTGCTGCTTTTTCTCTGTAAAGCAATCGGACTGGAATGATACAAAATCACGCAGGACTGGAAGATGCTGCAGAGAGGGCGCGTGGATAACTACCCTCTGCAGGAAGATGCAGGCACTGGTTCTGCCTCCCACTGCCTCTCTTACCCCCTCCTGCCCTGTGTGGGTTGAAATGTGTTAGAGTGGGGAACAGAAGGGATCTTTCCTGCATGGCTTTCTGCACACAGGGCTCCCTCAGGGCCACCTCGCCTGTTGCTGTGTCATAGAATCCGAGACAGTTGTTGGTCCCTTCTCTACCTAGACAGAGACCAAAGAGGCCAAGAAAAACTACAAGTGTAGGCAAACAAGCAGATTTCCACAGGTCAAAGCAGGGTGCAGAGTAGCAGCACATCAGCTGCCCCACAGCGAGCATCCGTACCCCATACCCATGCCTTTGCTCAGCACCAAACACAAGGTAGCTCAGATGCCAAGTGGAAAGGAAAAAATAATACTGAGGAGTTCACATGTGAATATGGCAATTACTCAGAAAATCTAAGTTCAGTTCATACCCTGGTCTATCCCATTGCATATTGGTGTCTCTCCATGCTCAGGTGTCTTGTTCAAAGTCCTTTTCCATTTCCTCCTGTTGCAGAAAACTCACTGAGCATGCCCTCCTATTAAAATACTTAATGATTTAGTAGCTTGTGCCACAGATCATGCTGTAGTAAATATACTATTTCACATTTCATGGAATTGACAATAGCTCTGCAATGTAACATGAGGAGGGAACCATGTGGCAGACATAAAATAAGACTACTTATTTGTGCAGTATGATCACCATAAAACTACTTTTGCTTTAATTAATTCTAATTTCGTGAGGCTGCAGTTGGAGTAGGGCATTTTTCCTTTTGTCATGGAAGGATTTGCAAGAGGAGGACAAGAAGCCTGCCTGATCGTAAGGGTTTAAAATTGCAAGAGAGCTTTTTTTTTTAATTTCAAAAGCCTTATTTCTAACATACAGAGCCATTATTCAACAGTTCCCACAAATGCAGGGACTGGGAGTCCCAATTAAATGACCAGGCATCGGTCTTAAAACAAACAAAAGAAGTACTTTATCCTCACGGTGCATAATGAAATTACAGAACTCATGGCCACAGGATGGTGTGGAGGTCAAAAGTGTAAATGGACCATAAAAGGGATTACACGAAATCATGCAAATGAAATCCATCACTAGCTACTAAACACGATGATCAAGATCCAGCCTCCAAGTCAAAATGTCTGAGAGAGCGATCCTCAGAGGGCAGAAGCACACAGGGGAAGAGGGATTGCTCTATATGAGTGATATATCAGAGTTCATACACTTTTTCCCTAGGCATTTGCTCCTTCTCACTCTCATGGTCTACACAGACATTTTGTCTGATTCAGGATGGCAGCTCTTGCGTATGTGCTAAAGTTTTCAAAAATCCTAACTCATTTTATTTGACACTGTAGATTTTACATTCCTTTCCATTTTAAATTCCAGATAATTAGATTAAAAAAAAAAAAAAGCCTTTAAATAGTCAGAGAGTAAAAAGAAATAAAAGTCTTCAGAAAAGATGGAGACTCAGAGTTCAGAACATTTTCCACGAAGTCGCATTTTGCCATATAATTGCACTTCAGGATCTCATTTTGCACTAAAAGGAATATTATTTCCATCCCATGGTTGCAAGAAAGGAAGTTAACAACACAGAAATCTATGCAGTGTCCACCTTCCTACGTCTGCTTAGAGACTGAAGCATACCTGACAGTTGAGAACCGTCTTGTAAATCTGAAATAGGTCCCTGTGGCCCCTGCAGTGCCGAAACCGCTGCTTGCCATCGCTTTCACTGCATTGAATCATTTGGGCCTCTCCCTTTCTGCCTGAGTCAGGTTTTGAAAACTGAGCCTCCTCTAGCCTGTAGGATTCATAAACACCTGCCCCATTAACCCAGTTTGGCTATTTGTCTAATGACAACCACAACTAATGACCTGACTCGAGTCATGTCAATATTCCGCCAAAAACTACCACTTTGCCCTCTTAGCCACCTCCTCCCACCCACCCATAGGTTATGGAACTGTGGGATAGTTGCCAGAGAAATGCAATAAAAAGTAGGAAATGACATATACAAAAAAAATTCCCTTACCTAAAAGCCCTGTACGTCAGATCTCTTTGTGCTGCCTCCTCCCCGACCGTTGACTCATTTACTTCCAGTACTTGTTTCTCCTCTCAATTTCCTCTTCCTTTTCTGCCCTTTTTATTTACATGTTCTACTTTCTGTTCTTCCTCCCCATCTTTTTATGCCTTGGTTTTTTTTTTTTTTTCTTTGGCTGATAATGAATAAATGAATGCTTTCATAATTTTTCCTTTTGCTTAGAGCCAGTAAAGCATTATGGTACCACTTTACCTTTTTTTGCTTCCTCTTCCCAGTTTTTCTGCTGCTACTTCTGGTGGTGTTTTCTACTTTTCCTCTGGCCTTCCTCCATAGTGATCATTCCCTCTTCACAAGGGCTTCCTCCTCAGTGACTTCATGAGCTCCTTCTCTCTGCAGAGCTCCTGCTATGTCCCAGCGCAGTCTGAGATGATCCATACTTCCAGGTGGATAGTTTAGACGGGGTGTAAAGATCATCCTAAACATGTAAGGCAATACTGAACGCTTCTGATGGAAAGTTTCTGGCTGCAGGGACATGGCTTCAGGGAAAAGCAGGGACACGGAATGGAGAGGAGCAGAGTCCTATTCCACTTGCTGGGGCAAAAATATCCCCTTCTTGCTTAACTCCAGCTAAGCTATTTATTTCATTCTTCTTTCTTTGGCCTTCTAAGTGTCCTAAGTCATTGCCTACTGAGTGCACTTACCGGATCCATCCCTAAAAGTCTGGAATCTTTATCCTCATGGATGTCCCTCCTGCCAAGAGTATACGGTGTTAGGAATAGCACTCTGTATTTTAGCTTACAGTTGCTCACATTTTCCTGATGCTCCAACCCACTCTGAAGAAAAGTCAGTTGATCCAAGTAGCTAAGTGTGCTGCTCTAATTGCTGCGTGACGCGATCGGACTGCGCTGGCTGCAGGAGAGCACTGAGCCTGCCGGCGAGGGTGGCCTGCGCTGAGCTGGTCCCTTGCACGGTCATGCTTAAACATACAGTCACTACACACACACGTTCTCCCAGGTCTAAATATGCCAGAAACCGTTCAAAGCATTTTGATTTATCGCTGTGCTGCTTCATCCCTGTTAGGAACAAGTACACGCAGACTCAAAGGGGAAAAACAGCGTTTCGGGCTCGTGAGAGAAGATGGTGAAGAAGCAGAAGCAGCACCAGCTTTAGTATCTCTTTTCTATGCTAAGAGAATGAGGGACTAGGTCTGAAGTAACACCCAGAGAGTGGGAAAGAGCCTCGTTAGCTGAGAATTTCATGCTGTAAACATTATTCTAGAAACAATCTTTTTGTGTTTCTGTTCTTTACCTTTTTAACAGCACAATTACTCGTGACAACATCATTTGAGCAGGATTTGTTTCTAAAAACGCACAAGCCACCCTAATGAAATACCATCTCCACAGTTCAAACAACAAAAAATATTCTCATTTCGGGGTGCTTCTCTCCATTTATATTAATTACCCGTTTTTCTGTGGAAGAATTGTACAATATGGGTTTTTCCTACTTGTTCATAATAGGTCATTCATTAAAGCAAATACTGGGAAATTATTTTCTGTGTCAGCGGATACAGGATGCCATCTGGGAGCTGAAAAAAAAAATGAATAGAAATCAAGCAAAAAAAAAATAAAAAAAAGAATTAAAAACATGAAATTAGTTGCACTTACAGAAAGCAGACAAATAGTGTAAATATGCCAGGCCTGTCGGAGAGGCCATAATAATCTGCAGGTTGTCCCTTCATACGAGCAGTGTCCTTACCTACAGGAGCTTCCTCGGTTGGGCTCACAGCGGTTCACCCTCACCACTGCCCCTGGGTCTTGCTCTCCTGCTTCTCCGGAGCTGCCCGCACCCCTCTGGCCCTCGGAGCTCACCAGCACCTCACGGATGCCCTTTGCCATTTCTTCCTGCAGCTTTTCCCAGCTGTCTGTTTACCAGCAGCTTTCCCTTCCTTTCCTTTTCCTCTTTTTCAGTTTCCTGCTTCCTTTATCCCAAGGTGCTTTTAAGCAACTCTATAACCTGTGGCTTTTTGTGATATATTGGTCGGTCTTCTCCTTGGGTCCGAAACCAACAGGTAGGTCAGAAAGCCTCTGTTGAAATGTCAGATTGTCTACTCTGGCTCCAATTCTACAGTAATGGAGTGTTCACCCTTCTGGGGTCAGGCGGACGGGTTAAGCTAGAAGGGGGATGCCTACATCAGCGGATAAGGAAATCGCAACAATATAGTGATAAATATATTAAGATGAATATGGCCATATGCCAATTTTTCACCCTCATAAATAAGACTCTTGTTTACCAAATGTTCAATTTTGGTTATGTCACTATAAAAATCAAGCAGCTGGTAATTCAGGCTTGATTAGCAGGTCTCCAGTTTTGATTAGTAAATTGCTCTAGTAATCAAGGTTAATTCTCATTTCAGAGCTACGCCACAGATTTTATTTCTTCCAGAGAACTGGATTTACTACTCTGGAGAAGGAATATTTTAATAAATATTACAAAAATATATCCAGAAATAGAAATCAAAAGCAGCTCCAAATCTTTTTTGAAATATGGGGAACCAGTGCAGCAACACTGTTCAAACATGAAACGGTTAATATCCCAGGAACAAAATTCCGGGCTGTAATTTTGCAGATTTCCACATAATATATGCAGAGATTGCATTGCTAATTCCTTCTACCTAGTGCTTCTATTTCTATCTTTAAAAATTGTTTTCTTTGGATCATCATCTTTCATTTGAAAAGGAAAAAAAAGTATATAGAGAGGCTTAAAAAGAAGCCCAAGAGACCATTATTAGTATAAAGATAAACAGTAGAATGGATTCTAACTGAGCCAGAAAACATCACTGCGGAATTTACATAAAATTTAGTTTTCAACCAAACATATTGCACATCCAGTTCCAGCTCATCTCATAATGAATATTCAAGCTTTTGAATGACCCACATGTCCCATAAGTGAGCAAGAGTCCCCAAAAGCCATCATTGTTTTAGTAGAGGCACAATATTAAAAAACACTGAGAATTCACTAGGGATCTTTTTTTTCCATGGAACTTTTACTAAATCTTTAGCCTGTAAACTCTGTGATTATTTGAGCCATACAAGTCTGTCAGTAATTTGAGGCTGGAAAACAAACTCTTATATGTTTTTTAACTAGGACAATGTTATTAATTTTTGGTCATGATTCTGGGTCAGATTCTATGTATTTCACGTCACTTTTGTATAATTAGAGACTAAATTGTCTAAAATAACTATGAAGTTCTGGTTTATCTACTCGGTGCTGCATGCTTTCCTCAGGTAGCAAAGCGCAGGCAATTTTCAGACATACTGCAGTATTCCACTCAAAATATCTAGATAACTTTCTCCCCAATACCACAGAATTAATTGACTGAAAAAGTCCCAAAGTATATGGAATATATGGGTATAGAGGCACCTTACCGAGAATACAGTAAACAGCAATTCAATACAAACTTATACATTTCCCATGCACTTTGAGGAAAAAAACCCAAACAATCCCTCTTTTCTAGATAAATGTCCTCTTGTAAAAAGCTAGGAAGGCACCTGGACTTTACTTCTGTTTCCATGGTTTTATGCAATTTTGTTGCACAGCTCTGAGCACTTTCATTACACCAATGGAACATGGAGGGGTTTGAATCAGACCAGGATCAACTCTATCTTCTAATTCGGCATCTTGCTTCACAGGATGGCAAACAGAAAATGCTTCAGAAAGTTCCTTCCTAGTGCTAGAAAGTCAATAGAGCTGTCTCATGGCCCCTCAGCAAGGGCATTCTTATCCTTCCTCCATTTTTCCCTATACAAAGAAGTCCTAGATAGTTAACATTATGCCTTATCTGCATGGTTCATTTACAGACCATCATCTAATGACCTAAACACTGGTGGAAATGGAAAGCAACCTGATCGGTGAAGATTTATTTAAGATTAAACCTTAGCTTATTCAATTAAAATCGAATATTCAGTTTGAGTAGAAAGTAAGCATATGCAGACTGGATTTATTGAGTATATTAAGGACTTGTCTCATTTTCACACATCAACAACTTAGGAAGCCCCACACTTTGCAAGAGAAGAGGAAAAAAAAAAATATACTTTCAGGCAGAAAGCCTGTAAACGCTCTGGAAAAAGTGTGTGTGCTTCTCCTTGTCTGTCTTACACGCGCAAGGCAAGGATTCACCTGGGGAAGAAAGGGGTGGGGTGCGTGAAGAAGCAATTATAACCAAGACATTGCATTAATAGGGGACTTCCACAGATTTTTGGCTCATCTCCAGCGGTACAACCCCTCCTTGAATCTGGCAGATTTTACTCACTGCTTTTGCGCATGTTTTTATTTTTGGCTTTGGCTTTCCTCTCCTTTGCAGTTCTTCCAAGTTCCATGGGAGGAAGCACACAGCTGTCATTCCTCAAGAACAGCAGAGGAGACAGTGGCCTCCGCAACCACCTCTCCCACCAACAGCTATGATGCAGGCTTGTACAAATAGCTTGAGATTCTTCCCAAGCTACATTCTTGGCCAAACTGACTGTTTCCCCAAGACTGTGTTGAATTATAACTAGCAGCTGAGGGCTATGGTTGCAATATAGATAAAGCTATACTTGAGGATATTAACAAATTTCAGACTAAAATTCAAAACTACAGCCACCAGAAGATTGCCTTGCATTGCTCTAGTGAGAGATAAAAGATCTGAATGGAAAGTAACAGCTACCTCTAGACCTCTTGGGCAAAGACAGGGTGGCACATGACTAACTGCTGGTTATTCACTGGCCTTTTTGCCAGCCTCTGAGCAATCAACATCAATGAAATAGGACCACTGCAATCTTGTTATCCCTGGCAGAACAGTACTTTCCTTAAAAGCAGCCTGGCCTAGTGTAAATGAGACAAGTCATAAGGTTTCTAGAAAGTTATTTATTTCATCCACAGGTAGGACCGCATCACTGAATGTGATAATCTCCATTTAAGGTGATTAATAATATGTTACATTGCTTGTTTTGAATAAAGACTTTAGGCCAACTCCTGCCCTGGCTGAATCCCATTGAAGTCAGTTGTTTAGCCTGAAAAATGGATTACAGGATATGGCTCTAATTTATGGATACGAAAATGAAGCGAATTTTACTTTAGAAACGGTAATTCTTACTTGTGTGCACAGCAGTATTGCCTAGGATCCAAGATTCTTCACGCAGGATGGTATCCAAATGCATAGGAAATATAGGCATGGTCCCTGCCCCAATGAATCTCTCATCTAAGCAAAAGACAAGAGACAGCAAACAGATGGGGAGAGGGGCAGAAACGACAAGGTAACTGGGAGATAATTGTGATCACTGTGCAGTCACAGCACATCAGCTGCTGAACCACTATCATTTCTTTTAAGGTGTCACAGCATAGGAGAGTTTTAAGGAAGGATGTGAAGAAGGGCAGGTATAGTAACTTGGGCATATTTTTACAGGAGTGGACCCTCACAGGAGAAAACAAAACCAGGTGGTTAAAAATGTAAGACATTGGTGATGGGATCTGTTGTGAATGGTGGAGGCACATTGATCCATCAGTACCTCTCGGATGTGTAAGGGACAAAGTCTGCAGAGAGCCTACGTGGGCCTGAAAACATCTGTAGGACTTTTTGAGCTGCAAGGAAAAAGAAGGAGCTGACAAAAGGGTGCATGGTGGAAGAGGGAGATGATAAAACACTGAATTTGAAAATGCACCCCTGTAGCAGTGTCAGAGTGAATGAGCAAGAAAAACTCTTTTGGTGCATGAGCAAAATAGACAGAAAAGTGAGAAGATGACAAAAAGAACAAAACCTCCTTTTCAAAGGTTCTAAGGTGCTTTATTTTGGCTTGGTTTGTTTCTGGTTTTGTTTTGGTTTTTTTTTTTTCCCTCCACAGTCAGTAATTTTTATTACTGCTCTCCCAAGCTCATATTTCAATAAACCAATGAAAACAAGCCATTTTGGGTTACCACACACACACGCTCCATTTTTGTGGGCTGTTGTGGGAACTGCATAAGAGAAACTTAGGCGCAGAGCAGGTTACGCACACTTGTAGGAGTAACTTTTTGAAAGCCTGAGAATTTGCAACTCCAATCTTACTGTGAACAAAAATAGAAAGGACAGTAGGCATGCTACTGTGAAGCAATTTATATATTATAAATATGTTCAGGTGCTATCTAAATTACTGCCAGAGCTCTGACCTTGATTACAAATGATCATAAAGTACAGAATACTTTGAAGTGCCCCAAATTGTAGATCAAAATGCTTGTATATTCGTCACTTTGACTAAGATCCAGCCAAGATTTTGTTGGCTAATAAAGACTGTAAATTAAATAGAAAACAGGCCCAGTAAAGAGAGGTCATGGCTGCTTTTTTAAATGCTTACAGTCCTTTAGGGCAGGATATCTGTGCTGCTTTAATTGTTCAGAGTTTCACTTTCTGCCATGGGAGCAGCAAATGTGCAAGCCTCTGTCTCATAATGCCGCAATATAAACCTCCATTTAAACTTGATGGGTCCCTTCTCATTGGAGTTTTATTTTCCAGGCACTTTTGCGATGTACTCTTTTATGAGCAATGTGAACAAATGCCATAGCGACATTACCTATGCAAATGGACAGGACTAAGATGGCCAGGGTTAAGAGAAAACCAACAGAATTCTGCTTTAAACAAAACAAAATATGACACAAAAACATTAGCTTCATTTCTCTAGTTCTGCTAATGAATTTCTTCTAATCTTCTTGCTAGTCAGCGTTTTTCTGAGGCACGTAGTAAGTATCCATGATCTAACCGGCAAAATGTGTCAATTGCCGCGGCCAGGAGCAGTCGAGCCCGACGCCATCAATCAGGAAGCCATTCCAGCAAGCACCCGAATCAGGAAGCGCACGCAGGAAGCACTCCTCTCAGGAAGCACTCACAGTCGGGAAGCACACATAGTCGGGAAGCACCCCACAGGAAGCACCACATATCGTTCTACAGTTACAGGTCCTCATTCGCTAAGCACTACATTGCGGATAGGGAGAGGGATATTGTCCACGAGCTTTCCACACACTTTCCACAGGCTTAAAGTTGCCCCATGATTGGCTACAACATTTGTGTCATTTGCTGTTTCCCACACTTTGTTTCGCCTTCACTATACTTCGTTTCGCTTACTTCCACTTATTTGCATATGTGCCCTCCCAGCAACCCCCTCTTAAAGGGCCTGCTCTCAACAGTCAATGAGCTGAATTTCACTTTTCTTACTATTTTGATTCTTTCCAGTTTGTAAACCAGTGACCACTTAATGAGTGCTCATCACGGGGTCCTTGGGAGGATCAGATGCTTTCCTGATCTACCTTCTCCCTTTCCACACGGAGATACATGGCCGGCAACCTGCGAACAAGCTGCCCAGCTGTGCTTGAGAGGGCAAACAAGTGTACTGTTGTGTTAGTGCCCTGTTGATTTATCACACCGTCACTAGTACTAGATGTTATGAGTAGTGCTCTACGGGCTCTAATGATCAGCCTTTAGTTGTTTGAGGACAGCTTCCAATGAATCAAGTTTATAGGAAGACTAGGATAACACTCAAAAGAAACATCTTTGGGGATCATTTCCTTAAAATATAGGACAAATTCCCACCTTTAGCCCTGTTGGAAAGTTGTAATGTACCCAGACTCTAAATGGTTTCTATATTTAAGCAAAAAATCATTGTGACTCACCGCAGAGCAGGACATTGGATGGTCTTTGATTCTGTCACTTTGTTTGCCTGAAGAGGAGCCAAGAATTAAGATTTACAAGGCAGATTATGAATTTTGTACATCTCAGTGAAAAAAGGAGGTTGTTAGAGAACAGCGAGCCATTAGCTTTGCAAGACAGTCATGCAAAGGGTGCGACCGGAAGGGTAGAAAATGGGAAGGTTGGAATGAATTGAGTGGTAGCTGGGAAAATACCCCCTCGTTATTTATACTAAGTTCTACCTTCAGTTGTGCAAGAATCACTCTATACTAAAGTGCAGATTTCTCACTGGAGTTTAATTAAGCCTTTAATAATTATGGAGTCATGATATTATTTGGTAAAAGGCACTCTATTCAGGGAATTACAGTGCAGCAGAAAATAACCCATAACTAGTGCTTCACATCATGGCACAGGTCCCCTGTAAAATTCATGCTGATCCTAATGATCTTTTCCTATTCTTTAAGCTGAGGGTTGGCCATATTCTGTTTTTAGCTACACCATTGTCAATCTGGAATAATAATACAAAGGTCCATTGAGTTGATAAGGATTTTATAATGTCATTACAAAAAACCCCGAAGCCACAAACGTGACATTCCTCTGTTGCCTGTGTTTTGCCCTGTGCTGTTTCTTTGTCTCCTTCCTTGTCACTTATTCTTTCTCAACCTCTGTACTGAGTTTATTCCGTCCTTTTCTACCCATTCCTATTGTTGTTTTTTTATGGCTTTGGGTGGGTGGTTAGCTGGCGTTAGGAAGAAAAGCCACGCAGGAATTTATCCGCATTTAGTCTATTATCCCAAGCACCATGCCCCCTTCTCTTGGATAGCTCAATGTCATTATGAAACATGCTATGTATTTATTATTTAAAGAATATTAAACAGTAGAAAAAAAGAACACACTGTGGGTTTTTTTTGAGGTTGTCATCTATTGCAAAATCCTACAAACAGAGAAAAGGAGCAGGTAAATGAGTACCTTAATTCACTCGCTATTGAGAAGCTGTGCCTATAACAAACATCAGCAAGACTTTTAAATCAGGCCTGTGGAACAAAGCATTCCAGTGTCATTTTTACATTAGTGATTGCCGTTGATGTCATTTTCACAAAACAAAATTATAACCAAAATGGATATTTCAGGTCAGAATGCCACAAAGAGTATATAGATACATTTCCATCAATAAATCTGCCCTCTTCCTGCCCTGACATAAGTGTTCAACCCCTTGTGATTGACGTTTTTACCACTAAATTATACTATGTCTGCTTCTAGAAGAAATGTCTCCATTACAAAATTAGCTAACCATCAACATAACATAAAATAACTTCAACATGGTGTCATTTCACAAGAATATTGATTCTCACAGACTTACTGGATTAAATCCTGGTTTCCCATAAAAGGAGCAGCCATTATGTCTTTGGTAGACAGAAAAATATATATTGTGGAAAGATGTATATTGAGGTGATTAAGACTTCATTGCTGAGCTCAGTCAGAAGCTTAGGGTTTTTTTGTCTGGTGGCAACACAAACTAAAGAAAACGGACAAGATAGTAGTTTGACATATACATAAGAATAAGGTTAAAAACCAGCTACTACTCTGTAATTTTATTTTCCTCTGCTGGAAGATACTTCTGACTATTGGGTGCAGTAGGAAAAGTCATCAATTCTTCTAGATCGACTACTGAGCCTGTCAAATCCTTTTCAAGACCTTGCGCATGTAACTTTTCCTTGTTTCATTTTCCTCACCTTTAGTGCTAATAGAATTCCTCAGGATTCCTCAGAACTTCACAGGATGTTGTGAGTTTATAATTGAACTAATACCTGAAAAGTCCTTGAAGTTCCTAGATGAGCAAAGCTATTTAAGAGCAAATAATCACGATACATAGTTGTAGTTTCTTCTCACATCAAAACTGCAGAAAGGAAAACTAATTAGAGAATATATATTTTTTACCACCACCTCTGCTTCATTTTTATAGAGTTGCCCTATATTTAGCATTGAAATAATAAAAGACTAAACTCATTCTGGGCTCAACTTCTGTGATTTTAACGACGCTACATTTGGGATAAATTTGACCCAGCTCTTTGTGACCACTTGAACATCAGAGAATCTTCTAAAGGAGAAAATACCACCTCCATGATCATAATTCACTCCTGGTACATGCAATATTCTGTGTTTCAGCCAAATTCTTTCAAATGCAGATGAAAACCAGTGCCTTCATTAAACAAGACCAATGTAAGCTGTTGTATACAATGTTCGATCCTGCAGACTCTAACCTGTCCGTGGCAATGGGTATGGCCAGAGAGCAGGGGTAAGGTGAGCAGCTGCCAAATTTCTCACTTTTCATGAAGTACTTTTCATCTCTGTTCATCTTAAAATAAGAGCCTTTGAAATCAAATGGGTTCTGCACGCCCTTGTAGAGAAGAACTAGGTACCGACCCTGCCTGTTCCAGGAAGGCTAGAGGTAACGAGGTGCAAAAGACATGGGGGAAGCATGAGGCTGCCGGAGAGGTGCCCGCAGAGTTTTGCAATTAGGACGTCTGTGCACAGTAGGCTTGTATTCCTTGACAAGCAGCTACGATGGAAAAGCACGATCCCTCAGCCAGATCTTGTGTGTGTACGTGGAGGCAGGGGCACAAGCGGGATTCTACTCAGCGGCTCCCTCTTATCCTGGCTCTGTGTGGAACGCCTATGAAAAAAGAACACTTTCACCTTGGGAGAGTCACAGCCTATAAGCCGCCCGTTAGTGAAGGATGGTCTGTCGCCATTCATCCCTGCCCATTAAGGCTTGAAGAGGACAATGCTACTAGTCTCTGCCCATTCAATCCTTTTTTGTTGGCACGTTACTATTTTATCATTTTGATCTTCTCCTTACTGAAGATAAAAGACACCATGGGCGGGATTCCTGAATGACTACTGTTATTTATCGACCCAGGACTTTTTGAACATTTTTTTCCCCTCTGATTCATGAACCACTTTTCCATATTCGAAAAGCAGTTCATAAATCGTTCAGCACCAGCAGAAATTAATAATAATGAGTTCATTTACATAAAAGGACTCATCCTGCCAGTTGCTGATAATGTTCGAAGCCCGAATCTTGTCGTCAAATGCAGTTTTTGCTGGCAGTGCAGGAAATAATCCTTTGTTTATAAATTAATTAAAATATATTTTTCCCTCTGCTTTTAGAGCTGCTATAAGGACATTTTGTTGGACAAAACTTCATGCTTTTTCTCCTTTTTTAAACACATGGCATTGGCCCAGCGTGGCAAGAGAGATTTTGGGTAGCATTCAGAGTTAGACTTTTAAGAGAAAAGGATGTGTTTTGATTTGTTTTCATTCTCTGAGTGAGGATTTCTTCTGAAGCCATGGGCAGCTGCATTTCACGAGGGTTTGCTTGAACATATTATTTCCTGTGGATCTGTGTGTGTTCGCTCCCTCCCTCCCCATGTTTCACTTGGAGTTTCAAATTCAAGTGAAAAAAATCCCAACAAGAAACTCCCACGTTTCCTCTGGACCCATGACAAACCCATGAGTTTCACATGATTTCGATGCAAAACCATAATCAGTCCCAGGTTTATTTTTGGAAAGGAGGGATAAACCTGAATGAACGTTTCCATTAAGCCAGTCAAGGGCTAAAAAATCTGTGAATGGATGTTTAATGCCAGCACACCCATGTGGTGTATGTGTGTGTTTCATTATGTTTGAATGCCAGGAACTAGTCTCCCTTCCACAAGACTGGATTTACAGAATATACTCTAATGGAGCTCCCTCAGACCTACATTGCTCTAAGAGAACGAGGTTTTTAAAGCATAAGGGTAGGGTTTCACAACACGCTAAAGTCTAACCTACATCCCAGGCTCTTGCTGTGGAGAGAGGCTTGCTCTCCCCTCACCCAAAGCTTGTGGTCCTGCTCTGCAGTGGGACAAATTTGACAGAAAAATAACACATCCAAGCCCAGCCCATGTGTTTTCCTTTGGATGGCCAGCCTGGCAAGGGGCACTGCAACACATACCTCACCTCAGCACCATCCTGGTTAGCGTCAAATTCCTCCAGGTGACTCCATGCAGCCAGGGAGTTTCTGCAGCTCCTCCAAAGCATCTTCTCTCCCCATGCACCATTCATGGAGACAACACGTCCACAGCAAAGTTCAGTTTCCACTCCAGAGCCCAAGCCTACAAATTATGCATGGCAATAGCGTACACATTGCCACATTTTATGCTGCTTTTTGCAATCAGAGTCCCAGCTCTTCCCAAAGAAAACGCCCCATGCGTACTGCTTTTCTGTTACCCCACGCAGCACTCCGATTTGCAAGGGGGTAAGTGAAAAAAACATATGAACATTTTACACAGAAATTGGCCTAACTCTCTCTTAGTGTTTTGAGAAGAAGAATAAAATGCTTGAGTGTCAAGTATCATTGGAAAAGAGGGGAAATTCTTCTTAGCTTGTTTATTTCTTTACGTACAGCACCATTATTGGAAATTGTGACGTGGGATCTGATTTGCGGGTTTATTCAATTTCCTAGTGCTGGAATTTGTCATTTGGTATTATGATTTTTATTTGTATTTAAGCTATTGTTTGGCAAACACAGAACAGAGTGTTATCACAAAGACAGACTAGAGGCTGGAAATGTGTATTATTAGTCTGATCTGTGTAATATGCATGTATATGGCTTCAGTAGGAAAGCTACTTTAAAAAACAACAACAAAACGGCCTGAATTGTCTGTTCTTACTTTTGCTCTTAATTGGTGACATCTGGGTTTGTTGGGATTGAATGAAACTTTTATTTTGTGATTTTGAGAAGGAAGAGTTGGCTGACTAGTTATCTTTATATGTTTTAATTTCCTCTCATGTTCCCTGCTCTTTCATTTTACTTTTGAAGACTTCTAGGGTAAATATAAGCGAGCCAAAAGAGTTCTCCAGACAGTTCAGTAGACAATTCTGAGCTCTATGCCTTACCTGCGGCCTGGACCTGGGTAACTCAATGTCTTCATCTTTAAACCAGAGTTAATCACTATATAAAGCCAATATCACTATATAAAAATCACTAGATAAAGCCAAAAATCACTAGATAAAGCCAATATCGTTATAAAAAGCCAATATTTTATAGTATTATTCAGATTGCCTTTACTTTTGCATTAGTAAGCCATGATTTTTCAGAAATGAGTTTTTATTGGAGATTTGGTATTCTTGTAAACTTCTTGAATTGCAGTTACTGATGTCTGCCTACACACACACATATTACATGCATGTGTAGGCTGTGTAAGCCTCTGTGTAACAAGTGGTGTGTTGCTTCTCCAGTCTGCTTTATATAAATTTCAGTAATTATTGATATCACCAGTTATTGCCAGCTTATACAAGCGTTTGACCAGAACCCCATATCAGGTTTGTCATGGCTGTTATGTGTTACAACATTTTATCCTTCCCTTTAGTAATCGGCTAGAGATTTCCCTAAAAGACAAAGATATAAAATGGAGAATATTTGGATGTGGAACAGAAAACAGAAACTGGAGTCAAGATTCTCAGCAGAAAATTTCTGAAGGAGAGGGGAAAGTTCTGTCTGTGGCAGGAAAATGACATGCCAAGCAGACTGAAACCAACATTCATAACGTTAGGAGCCCACTTTCCGCAGTGCATAAATTCAAGACAATGAAAACGTAATGAATAAAGCATTTAGAGAGGTGATTGTGACAAGGACAGGAGTGGGGGAGGGGTGCTGGATCATACAACCATTTCAAGTGAAACTGTTTACAGCCAGAGAGGAAGACATCAAACTGGGAAATAATTCAGGTTTAAGGTTCGCAGCCTTTCCCCAGCAAGCGAACTGTCAAGTTGAGACTGCAAAGAGAGTCAGGGTGCTTCACCTGACTGTGTAAGACCCTGAACCTTCATAACACTTAGCTACATGTAAAGGACCTTTAGCACTATGTAAAGCATCTTAGCTATTAGGCACCACAGAGCCTTTTGAAAACATCCTACCGCAAGAATAAAAATGCATCCCCCCCACCTCTGCCGCCCTGAGCAAATGCCTGTTGGGAGTTACAAAGAGCCACTAAGCCTTGATCCCTCTAGGAACTGCAGATGTTGCTGGAAGCCACTACTAACAAGGAGCCAAATCTGGAGCTGGGGCTGCAAAGCACCTCTGAGGATTTGGTCATCGATTTGAGCAGCCTGCAGACCCCAAAGCTCAATCCTAGGAGGCTTCACTATCATTCTGAATAATCTTGGGTTGGGGGGGATCTGAGGCAAGCTTTCAACCCTCTCAATTATTTCAGTAAGGATTTTCAAAGTTATCTTCATGAGGCAAAGGCTAGAAAAGTAACTCTCTCAAAGGAAATCTGAAAATCTGTGTCCTGTTCCTCCCCGCTACAAACATAAGAACAAAGTTTTCAGTCATGGGCCTGGTCACAGAAGCAAATTGGGGAAGAAAGATATAACAAAGGCAATTAATTAGTTTCAGAATTGTTATGGAAATGCAATCAGGGCAGATTATTCTCTTGCTCATTTTCACACCTCTGCAAAAATCTGCATGCTTTTCATTTATCAAATAAGGTAAAGATTTTAAAACATCAAATTTTTTTTCAAGTTTCTATCGAACATAGGAGATTCTGCCAAGGATTAAGTGGAAAATAGTGTAGGCATCTACAGAAAATAGCAAGCTTTAAGAAGTAATTGCTCTACAGCTTTTAGCTTCTTTTCCTTTTTTTCTCTGCTTGATATCCCGGAGGAGCATTAGCCAGGAGATGCCAAACCTCTTACCATTGGTTTCCAGTGAGAAGTCCTTACCATCTTTCTTCACTAGGGCTTGAAGCTGTAGTAGTCATATTCTAACCTTCATTTGGTACATGCACTGCTCCAAACCTTGACAGATCATCAACTGGATTTCCCAACATCCTGGAACAGGCATAATAACTATGAGACAAGAAAAAAATCCAAGAAACAAGAAACAGAAATCCCCAGCACACTTGAGTTCTTTATATTCACACGATGAGTTCTGAATGTTTAGAGATTAAGTCTTAAGGTATATTTCTGGGATCACACTTTCAAGCTTCCTACATAATCATGAGACCTAGAAAGTTTTGTTTTACCTTTAAAAAGAATTCTTTTTGCATTTGCAGGAGCTGAGGGTTTAAATAAAGCATCAAATACCTCAAAGTTCATGATAAAATTGTAAGAGCTGGTAACACTGCCTATAAGAAGCAAGGAATATTCTGTTTAGAAGCTAGTAGAAGAGGAGGAGGAATAAAGTACTGCACAAGACAGGAGAAGGTTTTGAAATGCCACCAGTTTGCAAAGGCTGCATTTTACACTAGGTTTGCACTATTGTTAGTGACTATGTCAGCTTTCAGGTACCAAGGCATGAGTTTTTGTGGGTCCCTCTCAGACTGAACTACTCACTAGCAATTTCAGTCCATTCTTACTCTTTCAGATTGTATTTCTGCTTCTCTTTTGCATCCAATTTTTTTGTTTTCCTTCCTGCCAGATTTTTTCAGTGAGTTTCCTTTTAAATAGCTCATTCCCTCCTGTCTGGTCTGATGTGCCACTGAGCTACCGAGGTGGACCAGCACCCGTCCTTCGACTGCAGAGCACAGATGTTCCCAACTGGCAAAGAGACGGGCAGGCAGAGGGTGCTGGCAGGGGGCACCCTTGGTGCTTACCTTTTCTGTGATTCACCTCTCCCCAAGGCACAGAAAGTCCACTGAAAAGGGGGTTCCTCAGGAACCAGTTGGGTGTCGGGGGTGCTTACCAGCAAGCTGGAAAGCTCCTCTTTTTTTCAACCATCTTTTATCTGAAAAAGCAAAAAGTCCATCTATCCAATCCCTGCTTCCATCAAGCAAATAAGTCTACTCTCTAAAAGTAAAGGAAAGAGAAGGAGCAAAAATCTGTGGTGTCTTGTGCCAGTGCTGTTTTAAATAAGCTGTATTTGAAGCAGGCCAGGCAGGTATCAAACTGTGGCTGAAATGGTGAGTTGGAAGGATGATCTAGAGCAAGGCTTCCCAAATATTTTTTGGACAGATTAATATCAACTCTCAAAATTTTTCATGCATTACCAGACACCAAATTACTCACTGTGTCGAAAGGACCATTCTTTCTACTCCTGACTAAAACAGACATTATTGAACCTGTTCTTAAATTCTCTTCAGAATGAAACAACATAAATACCTTATAGGAAGCTTCTTGCAGTGCTCCGCCATATTAACAGAAGGAAACTCTGCCTGATATCCTTCACAGAATATCATCTCCTTTTTTAACCCAGCAGACATGAAAGATAATGGATGATAGTTTTATCCTCTGAGACCTTCTTCCTCCCTGTTGCTCCTCCATTCAGCTCCAAGCACTCTCTTGCAATGGACATGGAGTAGTAGTCTGGTGTACCTAAACCAGAAACTTTCACTCAAACCTTAGGAAGCAACCTCAAATAACATAAGAAGTGGAAAAGAGTAGTATAAATCATCCACTGTCAGAAGGGATGCCTCTGTGGCTTTAACTAACTGTTTAACAAGCTCTTTCACATACAGAAAGGGTTGCATAGTAAACGATGGATGTATTTGTCTTTAAAAAAAGGCATGTAGTTATACATTGGGTATTTCAATAAGGGTGGTGGATGTGTGGTTATATGATAACCAGCTTTAAGAGTCTATATATTTACTTAATATCTATTAAAATTAGGTATCTAGAAAAGGCATTGGAGTTGCTTTCTGACTTTTAAATATCACAAGTATTACAATTTAAAAACACTGGTATAAAGGTAGAAAGCATGGTATATGTTTTCATGGGATGGTTTGAAAACTTGAGATAATGAAGAAAATATATAGTAAAACATTCATTTGATGTCTCATTTTACAGCCAGATTACAGCCGTGTCATAGAAGTAATGGCGATGGACACAAACTTTAAGCAGAGATGTGTCTGACGAGGTCACTGGTGACCTCATGTTCACTATTTAGTATAGCTCAAGATAGCTACTAGACCAAATATACAGATACTTCCACTTGTGCTCAAAATCCAGCCCTACCTCAGGTAACCACAGTTTTGTCACACAGTTTGTTAGATTACCAAAGACCTATGAACACCGATGAAAGTGTTCATAGATACAAATAATACCATATATATACAAATAATACCGCAAGAGTATAAAACTACCATATAATACTATATATACCAAATAATATCATCACTATTATTATCATTAGACAAAAAAGGGCAAACTGCTTAGTTAAGTAGCAAGAGCTTCAACTTAGGGTTAGGAAAATCTTGACTGCAATAAAATATCGTATAAGCTGCAATAAAATATAGCAAAAACTAGAACTGTTAAAATTTATGTAATACTAGATTGCTCAAGAAGTGCTGAGGGACTGCTACCTCTTAGTCTTTCTGTTTTCATTTACAGCAAGTTCACTTTGGAAATGCTGAAGAATCTGCATCTATCAGAAAATTGCTCACTTACTGAAACCAGCTATTTTTAAGGTCTCATTTAAAGGAGATAATGAATAGATTAAATTGATGTCAGGCGTGAAGCAATTTTAACCAATACACTCCAAGTCTATAATACAAAATATTGGAAAATTATATGTAGAATAATCTAAAGTAATGAGATGTTAGAATTCTTTGGAACCTAGAAACTCTTCTATTCATTCTGTTCTTCTTTTTCTTTCAACCTCACTGTGGGAGGCTCCATCTCTGACATCTTTATATATGATGTTCTCATTTCAAAATGCCACTGAACCTTCAAATGAACACTTGCCTATGATCTTTGAATACAAAAATACTTAAATCAAGGTTTTTATATTTTAGTGCACTCAGCCATAATATTCACTGAAAGAATTCTGGTATTTAGTCTAGGTCTTATTTCAAAAGAAAAGAAAAGAAGACTCTCAAAATAAAAACAATAGTTCAGTAGAATGAAATACCAGCAGTAGCAGATAATTTCTAGACAGGATGTTTTAAACATATATTGAAAAGAAAGGGAAATGAAAAACCCTTTAGAAAGTTAAAACTGGAGTAAAATACATTATCTTCCTATAAGAGCAGCTTATAAATTGCCATTAAAGAATGAAAATAACATGAAGCAAGGCAGGCAGTGTTTGTACAGTATTTGCAGGTTGGCACCTATTCCCAGTGTTAGCATGGATAGGACTTGAATGAAGAGTTTTGAAGACCTACTCTATTGGAAATTAGAAGAAAGCAAGGACAGCTTGTTGTTCTATGGTGGACACTGAATTATCATTAACATACTTCTCTCACTTGCTTTAAACCACTCCCTTTTCTTCTCATCAGGCTGTAGATATTTTATAACTATAAACAGATTCTGAGGTAGTTTGCTAGAACAGACTGCCTTCCATCCTGTCCTCTGTTAATCGTCTATACAAACAGAATTTAATATGACACAAACAAACAAAGCCACCTGTATCAGTAACCTGATAGAATAGTGTAGATCTGCTGCTGAAGTCTCAAGTCAACCTTGTATTTCCCTGTTTAAGATTACCTCATAAGATAGTTGATTCCACATGTAGTTATCTCTCACTGCATTCCTCTATTTTTGCTATTCAAATTAACCTGCAGGGAAATGTTACTCCTAATTCCTCCAAGGGAGAGTTAAGCTTAGTACCAAACCTTTGTTTCATTTCACTGACTGTGGAATTTCCCACCAAATCTCAAATTGCACTTTTAACAGATTTGTCATCCACACTCTGTTCTCAGCATTCTAATGCATGTCAGAATTTACTGTTTTCCAGGAGGTCAACGCGTCAGATGTGGGATTGTGTCTTTTCAGTAACCACTCACAGGCTGTGTCACAAACAGGCAGCGTTACTGAGTGTTGCAGTTCTTTTCTGTGCTTGGGATGGCTGTCCATTATGCATTTCTTCTCATAGCTTTTACTGGCTTTGAGTGTCATCTTGGTTGAAGCAAGAAGCTGGCTACAACACTGCTTGAAAGCTATGCTGACTCAAAAGCTATGCCTGCTTCTGCCTTTCATCTTTTCAACATGATTTCTGCCTGAGCTGTAGGTAGCATGAAACCAAGGTCACTATACTAAACAGACTTCTAAACCACACAGAAGTTAAAGCTTATCTACACAAAAATGTTAAAGCTTAACTGGAGGCAGAAACAACAAAAACACAGGTACCACCTTCTGACAAATCCCAAGTTGTGTTTTTTAGCATCACTGCTAAATGCTTGGAAAAGTGGGTAAGTACTTACAAGTTTTGATAAAATCTATCTGAATTTCACCTAAATATTCAGACCTGAAAGGAAACATTGAACCCAGGTGATCTTTCTTAAAGAGATTTTAATGCTTTCTGATCTTAGATACTTGGCTAAAATTCTACAAAAGGCACTAGGCTTATTTAATAGCTTTAGGATTTTTTGGAATATTTCTTCCACCTAGAAATATGTAACATCACACAGTAACAAGTTCTGTAACAACAACTGTACTAAAGTTTTTCTAACCTCAACATTTACTAGTCAGGTTAAAAGTGATTTTTTGTCTGTTTCAGAATAGGTTCAATCAATTCAGTCCAGTGATCCATATTTTAAAACATATTTTAAAGGCATTGTATTTATTACTTATGCTAACCAAATTTTCCAGAAAGACATAGAAGACTAAGTGCATGAAATAGTAAGAAAATCAATTAAATATATAGCTATTGAAAATATCTATTCCAGCTGTACAGCACACATCTTCCTTTCTAGGAGTATAAATGAATATATGGTGGGTTGGGAGGTGTAAGTATTGGTTTGTCATCTGTTTGTGATGGTGACCGCCCAGCAATGTATATGGCAATGACAAAGTTAAAAATCTTCCCTGGAGTAATAGATGAAAGCTTTTCTTCCCCAAAGGTATTGC
The DNA here is from genome assembly GCA_013400555.1 of Jacana jacana. NCBI lineage: Eukaryota > Metazoa > Chordata > Aves > Charadriiformes > Jacanidae > Jacana > Jacana jacana. The sequence continues at coordinate 26,563 of VZTM01026659.1, forward strand.
CTCAGCTTCTAGGAAAAGAGACAAGTTCCTCCAGGTGAAGATGTAGGTGGGTTGATTGAGGTAGTCCAGCAATGAGGAAGTCTGCTGGGATCAATTAAGATGACCCAGATATAAAAAAAGTAAGGAGAATGCTTTTGCTCCTTTACTGCTCCCGGTTTCCTACTCTTGACTCTAAGCTATGGGTCTGAGTCTCGAGGAGCACTGTAAGGCTGATGTAAAGTTATCAGTTTGCGAGTAGAGTACCTTGATAAATTAATTTCTCTTTAAGCAATAAAACCTCCTTCCTTCTAGAGCTGCACAACAAACACATAAACCTCAATATCTAAATGTAGTTCCCCTTCCTCCCTACTATACCCTTTTCTTTTTTTTTTAATTTCTAGACCAGAACTTAACAATGGGATAACTAAGCATTCATCATGGGATGCAGAGCTACAGTTGTTTTCCCTAAAAACATTGGCTTCTGGAGTAGTTTCACCAAGAAAAAAAATCTAGCAAGTTTCCTAGGTTACAGTATAATTTTCATTATTTTTACAAAAACTATTAAAAAAAAAAAAAAGCAAGAGTATATTCTGTGTCAACAACAGAAAAATAATTACCATGCTGTCTTTAAAACTTTATATGTAAGCATCAGCTTTTCAACACTGCTTTGACGGAAGGAAACCTCAAGCTTCGAAGTCTAGAACCAACTATCTGAAGAAAGCTATAAATTGAAAAACAGAGATCACAAAACCCAGGCTGGTGTCAATACAGTATTGAGTGGGGTTCTTCTGTTGGTTTTGTTTTGGTTTTTTAACCAGTTTAGCACTCCTACTCTCCTCCTTGTTTCATGTGATTAAATTCCCATCACTTACTACATAGGCAGCGTTCGAAGTACCAAAAGCAACACGCTTCATTTTTGCCAGAGCTTGAAAAGTTAGAAGGTCTGGCCTGATCCAAACCTCCTCCTCCACCACCATGTATCATTAAACTCAGTAGACAGCTGGTTTGCTTGACCTTAACATTTCTCAGCTTTCAGGAGGCCTGGGTTCATGCACTGGGACTACTGAGCTGGTGCGAGCAGTACTTGCTGCTGGGACAGCCCTCACCCCGGAGCTGGACCCTGTGTGCTAGATGCTCCTTACAACGTACTACAGCTTTCTGAATAAAAGAGAGCTACCACTGAAAACACACTCCCTTACACAAAGCCCCCAGACCCTTTAAAAAGGGCAAATAGAGGGGGAAGCTCAGTGTCCCACCCAGCAGAACTTCCCAGCGTAGAACGCTTCCTGCAGCAGTACCACATTCACTTTTCTTCCTTTCAATCAAACTCTCTGCAGCTTTTATTTGAAAGAAAGATAGTCAGGGATTAAAATTACTCTTGCCTGCTTCTTCTATCCTCCATTATATAATCAGGTACAAGTAAAATCCCTGAGGCAGAACAAAGCTTTATTGACTGAAAGCAGACACAAACCTGTCCTATTATAATTAGGGAGAGTTTTGAATTGGTTTCAAGGGACTGTCAGAAATAGACCTCAGAAAGGGATGCATGAAATATCTTGCCTTTTGTGGCTCCTCCAAAGCTATGTGCTCTTAGCAGCACATGAGAACATGTTCCAGTTCAGAAGAGCAGAAAACCATGAAACATATGAAGCTGCTTTGCCAAGGAGGAAACCTACTGTACATGAGAAGGTACAAGCATTCTAGAGAAAGTGGGGTGGGGGGAAGGAGGGGGAGAAAGCCCCAAGAAGTAAAAAAAACCCAAACACCTTTATTCTGGTGAAAAAAAAAAAAAAACCAAAACAAAACAAAAAACAGAAAAGAACAGAAAAACCTCTTGTAGCTTCCAAAAACAAAAAACCAACCCGAAACCCCAACCCACCACCACCAAGAAAAAGCAAACAAACAAAAAACAAAATAAAATCCTCTTAATTCTGAAAAATTAAATCTATTCTAACAACATGCCTCCCCATAGTTTCATGGCTGCCTCACAGCTCATAAATTAAGCAAGTTCTAACCTGAGCACAGTTAATGCTGAAAGACGTACAATGTTTGATTCTGCAGAGTCTATTCATCCTGTGATCTACGGAGGTGTTAAAATATCTCACGTTTGAGGAGAATCAACCGAAGAAGAATGGAACGAGACTCATGCCTTTGAGGTCCCTCTGGCATTACTTCTAACAGGACGTGTGTAAACACTGCTGTTCTGGACAAATTTCAAATGGAAAGCAGAGGTTCTAAAGAAAACCAAAGGTTACTGGTATAAGTTAGAAAAAGTATTGCTTCCATCCCCTTTTAAAGATTTTTAGACTACCACTGTTGCAGCCGTCTCCCACCAAAAATATTGTCTCTAATCAGACCATGTGTATAGCTCTCCAGCATCACCTACAAATACCAGCTGCTTTCAATGCAATTTTTACCAGTTAGTCTTTTTTTTTTTGGAGAGTCCATTTTAGTACTGCATTTCCGTCTGTTTGTTTTAGTTTATTTCCATTTTAACTGAGGTCCTCTAAGTAGCTAGCAGTACTGCTCTACAGAATTCTTATTTCACAGTGCTTAACATCCCTCTACAGACAAAGCACACTTAATAACTCCTCAAGTAAAGTAGCAAATTGATAAAAAAGGACTCTTCTAATCATCCCTTCCACGGTAGCCATTACAGTGGCATATTTATATTGTACGACATGCTGGTATAGTTTCCTGTACATCCAGCTCGGCAAAGCTGCAGGGGAAGGTGGTCTGGAAAGTGGCAACAGAACAACACTGAACATGTGAAATGTCTCCTCATGCATTCCCGTGGTAACGTGCCCGCCTGAGACAACACTGCTGCCATTGTACAACATGAAAAAATTATGTCCATTTCCATCAAAGAACAGAAAAAAAAAAAAAAAAAAGAAGAAAGATATTTTTATTGTGGTTAGGCTGAGTTGAAAGCTTGGGGTAACACAGTTATGGATGAACAGAATAAACAGCTACACTTAGGCTTACTGTATATAGCTTAACGAACACATATGAAGATCATATAAATAATTCACATTACTCAAGAGGTGGTGAGTTGAACAAGTCCCTTCTGGTTAAAGTTATTTAAAGATAAGGTGAAGTTAAGTGACTGATGGCACAGTTACAGAGGCCACAGTCCAAGGGGAATTTGGACAGTCTAAGTTACACTACCAGAGTGATTTGTGCAGAATTATGTCAACTTACAGATCTTTAGACCTTATGGGAAAAGGAAACGTCTGATCTCTAAAAGAAGTGATACAAGATGAGTATTTTACAAAGTACAATTACGCTTTACTCAATAAGCCATTTCTAGGAAATAAAACTGGACATCACCATAAAAGGAAGCATTACAGTAGAGTTAAAGAGCAAGTTCAATGACAACAAGGAAAGTCTAAAATACTAAATACTTGAACCAAAATGCCACATACAAAAATATATATATTTTCAGTCAAGTGCTATCAA
>VZTM01026659.1:35000-64735 GCA_013400555.1 Jacana jacana
AAAAATGGAGGGAGGAGAGCTTGATCCAAACTAGTTTCTATGTTAAGGTATTTTTCTCGACTTTACAGGGATATCCTCATCCATGCCACATGAGGAATTACGGTGATAAGCTTGGAGCTCTCAAACTTATGGGCTTCTAACATTTGCACAGAGAGAATTCCTTTGAATGATTCCCTGTTCTGTGAATTGCACTGCTTTAAACTTGTTGGAGTTTTGTTGTGTTTTGGTTTCTTTTTTTTTTCCTACTTTTGGTTTTCATCACAGCAGCATGCTACTCAGTATGCCAAAAAGTACTTTCAAAACCCAAGGTTGGTAGAAACACAGAGAGAATAAAGAAAGAAAGCATGAGACAGACACCTGGCTCAGTATGTAATCTTGTTAGACAAAACCAGGTTCTGGACACAAAGCAACCTTTCATCATGGTTTAGAGAGAGCGCTAAAGAGACAGTTCATACAGCACAGGGTTAATAACTGAGAAAATTTGACTGTATATTGTCTCTGTACACAAGGGAAAACTGAAAAGTCATTATGGATTGAGGTATTTTATTGTGGAGATCGTGTAGACCATTCAGTGTGTTATTGCAATTGATAAAATTCATCTGCCTTTTCTAGAACTTTGAGTAGGAGTTCAGGAATCTAGCTTCCAACTATGTCCTGATTTCCTCATTTCTGCATATAAGCCCCAAAAGACCAAGAGTGTCATAAAATTCTCATTACTTGTCTCTGCTGGTCCTTGTGTACATAAATGCAATATTTGGAGCTATCAGGGATCTGCATCTGCTATTATTCTGCCTTTGAAAAACCAGGATAACATGGCCGTGGTAAGAGCAGAATCTTTGAGGAGAACATCTGATTGATTTGACTTCTGTAAAACATAATCAGAAGGTACATCGGTACATCACTGATTGCCTTGAGGAAAGCAGAGTCCCAAAGACTGCTATGCAATGCACAGAACGCATAAAAAAGCCCATTAAGCTTAAGGTGAAGGAGTCAAACAAGGTCTCTAACAACCGGCTGACAACCACATTGGGCTCTTGCAATCAGATCAAAACCTGGTTACGCCAACCTCTGGAACAGAGCCCTTAATTCAGAGGAAGAGTTAAAGTCCTGGCTCAGCTGGGGAATGGGGCTCAGCAGACCACTGAGTGAGGGATGCAATATCTTTATGTTGTAAAAATATTAGTCTTGGTGTAAATTAGTATTATTATGTCTACAGAAAATGAACCTTGACCACACACTACTTAGTGTATTACACACGCTATTTCCCAGTACCAGTGTCATGAATAAAAAAGATTGTGAGACCTTCTGAAGTCTTAGCAAAGGTGAGAAAGAAGACAAAACTCATCCTTCTCTTCATCTAAGCAGGTGCATAGAGCAACCTGTGCATTTGCCCCCCTGGACTAGTGCAAGGCCAACACAAAAAGTAAAAGAAAAAAAAATGGTAAAGTAAGGTAAATTTTGGTAAATAGTGTGAAAAAAGCAGTGAAGCCGCATAGAAAAGGAAGCCTATAGGGGAAAATTAAATCAGCAGCTTGAAACAGTTTTACCATATTAAGCAACTTGAGGCAAACCACATTAAACAATTTAATATAATTTCTTCCCAGAATTTAAATGGAACTCCCATTCAGGCTCCTTATCCATATTAACAGGTACAATGACAGTGATCTCCAATGATTTCTCAAGTAAGTGCCATGTCCATCACAGAATTAGTCCTTGGGGACTTCATAAGGGTATTGATATTAACTTACTTCAACTGTGCTTCTTGCCCTGAGGGCAGATAACATAACTGCTCTGCAACATACATTTGGCCTCAGCTTGCTTTTGCTCAGTTCATCTAGTTCTGCACTTTCCTATTGTTTCTATTGTACAAGATGTCATAGCACCACTTTGATAACGTCTGAGTATATCAAAGGCCAAGGGAATTCTGTTATGTAAACACATCATTTATTACTATATACAGCAATGATTACCTGACATCAAAGCTCATTCAGGAGCATGCTGTGTGACTGCAGAGTAGGTGGTCTTACTGTTAAAAAGCCCTATCGATTGACAAGAGTATGGAGAAGAGACAGTGAAGGGGAAGGGCATTCTATCAGTAGCTTCACCACAGTTCGGAAAGAGCCTTCCACTCAACGCATGACTTAAATATGGGGTTTTTTTCCTGTCCCCACCCCATCCAAAACTCCAAGAAAAACACAGCAATGGCTTTCTTGGGAGCCATGTCAGACAGGGGAATAGTTCTTTTACGCCTTGGTTATAAGCACCAAAATTTAAGACTAGAGGATGTAGCAGCCCGTGGCCACGGGTAAGTGAAGGATGGTCTCTGTGTCACAATGTCCACCAGCTCTTTCAAGACAGAGAATTACAGGGTTTGGAAAAGAAACAAGGAAATGACTCGGTCACCGTACAAGCAGAGTTAAAGATGGTAGACCAGAGACCAGATTCATGAATTCACATAGCAAAATAAGTTAACAAAGTACTACCAAAATAACTGCAGTGGTGATTTAAGGGGTGAACAAAAAAAAAAGCATAATTGTGCATCTGAATAGTTAAGTGACTTTTCTATGTAATCGGATTTCAAGTTCATCTTGACAGAAAAGAGGTATGAAACAAAGTCTTCTGTACTGACCTAAAAGGGTTGTTAGTTGTACACAGGGATCATACCGTATTGTAAAGAAAAACACATGCAAACACAAGACCTTCCCCACTGCACTTAATGAGTACCTCAAGCTAATTTGTACAGTTTGCATATGTGAAAATACAGGCAGATTCATCCCTTCGCCTGTTTGGCTCCATGCTAATTCTTTTCAGGATTTCTCTCACAAACCAGAAGAACTTTCACGCACTGATGCAGTCAATTCTCCCAGCCCTATCTTTTGACTTTCCAACATTTAGAGGAGCAACTTCTGTTTCACCAGACATTATGCTCTAAACTGAAAATCTCACTCCACAAGAGCAGTTGGAGACACCACCTCTTAAAGTGAAAATACCTTTTTTTAAAAGTCTGTGAATGACACAAAGAAAACACAGTAGGCTTCATTTCTGTGGATAGAAAATACTGCAGAAAAAAAACCCCAAACAAACCCCAAACCTTTAAAGAGAAATCAATTCTGATTAATAAAATACACCTATAATCAAATTACTTGTAAGCACAATGACATCAGATTTTCATGTAAAATAGATGCCTCCTTTAGTACAGTATCTGTGTAATTTCAATGAAATTGAATATAAGCAAGGAATAACATGTGTCCAAAATAACTTTGCATGCAGGTTAGGTATGAAAATTTTGACATATTTAGTAGCAGTTTTGTCCTAAGATCTGACCCACAAGCAGTATGTCTTTCAAGAAGAAAGAATAAAAGAGTATGAATTAAAAGATGATGTCTGTATGAGAAAGGGTCTGTTGAAAACGTCCATCAGAAAGACTCCACACAGATATGTAATTTTTCCATAATGGAGTATATGGTTTTTCATTACAAATCCTCTGTTTTACAAATAGACTTTGTAAAGACATCTAAGATATTTAGAGGCAACTATGCTCATTGTTTCTGGAATATGAGAAAAGACTATTATTATTAAATAATTTAAAAATATGTGACATCGAATGCAGAATTTTTTGTTATGAAAGAATACTTAATATAGCCCAAATATAAGCTTGTGGCAAAGGCTGCTTTGAAGGATAACTCTGGTCTGGTTTGACTCATTGCAGACTTACGTTTAGCCAGAGGCAGAGGCTTGACAGACCCAAGGACATTTGTAGAATCCATGCAGACAGAGGGTCCCGAGGAGGTTTCACATCTGGAAAAGGAGAGCTGAGATGTCACAGGCATGAACTTAAGGACACTTCAGACAGACTCACAGTTTGTGCCTTCCAGATCTGCTTAGCAGACCTTCAAGGAGGGTGCCCACTTTACCTAATTCTTGAAACAGGCTTCCCAAACAATTACTGGTTTGGTTTGTCTGTTATACTGTTAGATCTCTACTTGGCATGTGAAGGAGTTGATGAAGGATCAGAAAAAGAAGTAATGACAATTTTATGATGCTTTCATGTCTTACTAAATGTATTCCAGAATAGACATGGCTCTTGCACTTGACACTATTTTTAATACACCCAAGGGCTGCAAGAATTTGCTTCGACTACCCAAGAGAAAACATTACTGGTTTCAGACTACCCAGAAATTCCATTTTAATGCAAAAGCCAAACTCCTTAGAAAGCTAGTTAATATAGTTTGTACTGACCAGGTGTCTGAGGTAAGAAATGAGGCCATACCGAAGGAGGACATTGCTCTTTAGAGACAAACAAAAGATGGCATGATTCCTACGCACCAAAAATTTACTAGACCACATGTGGACAAGTTGAGATAGCTTAGCATCTGGAAAGGGGGAGCTTCGAGGCCATATGCAATGAATCTAGAGTCCCACACCGGGTTCACAAGGGAAGCTGTAGAAATAAAGTTTGAGCAAGTGAAAAGAGGAGAAAGAAAGAATATGAGCAAGGGCACAGCTGCGCTGAGATGCAGGCTGGAGCAACTCTCAGTGTAATCTGAATTTTGAATTTAGGGCCTGATTAGGTAAGAAATTCTTTTTATCCTGATAGGGTAAGAAATGAGGAAGGCCGCAATACATAGGAAAATATGTTTGGACTGTGGTCGGGAATTTTTTGAATGGGTTTCAAAGAGGGGCATTGGAAAAGAGAGTTCAGAGAGGAGAACAATAGAAGTAGCTCAGGTAACAGTTATAAAGGAAATGAGTGAGAATTCTGGCAAGAACAGACAAAAAACTGGTATCTGCTGCTATGAAGGACAGAAACAGGGCTTGGCGAAAAAGTACATTAAAAAATAAAGGTTATAAAGCTTCTGTGACGGGGAAGGGTGGATTGGAGGATGGAGAAGCAGCATTTTTTGGCCCTGATTGTGAGCAGAATTGGCAATCCTTGACTAAGTGGAAAGAGACTCTTGGGAGATCTGTCTTCCATTTATTTTCTTCTGTGGGCTAAATTTTGCACTTTCTACTCTTTGCTCAGTATGTGTATTGGCTATTAGTGCCTTCTTTCTATATTTTTTCTATCTTTCAAAAGGGACTGGTGTTAGCTTTTAGGAACTTAAGTTACAACGATAAGACAACATGAAAACTACTTAGAAAGCAATAGAAAAGTCCCCGAAAACTCACTACTCCACGACCTTCCTCTTCAGGCCTTCTCCAAGAAAACTTGCACAGATTCTACTAAGGTCAGCTGTAATTTCTTTTAAATACATCCTTGATCACCAGGAATAACAACAAGGTACTCCACCCTCTCATTTCTTTGGAGAATATACACAGACTGTTTTCATTGAGACTACTCTATTTCCTTCCTTACATGCTCAGAAATCTTCCAATAAACTTACTAATATAGAAGATCTATGGGTCAGCTCAATAATCCCATATTGTTGCTCAAAATATAGGAAGAATATAGTTTTCGTAAAAGTAGGACTTAGAAACTTCAGATCTCCCAGAACAAGACCTCCCAGAAGGGATAAATTCTGATATTAGACTGTGAACTGGGATACAGATATTTTTACTGTTACTTAAGGCCTGGCATTAGTCATCACATACAATCTGGGTAAGAATCTGGCAGAAGAGTAAATATGGCAATCTATAACCTTTCCCGTTTTTTTTTTGCCACGGTAAGGCAATTTTTCTCTAGCAAATGCAGGAATTACAGCAGCTTTTGAAACACTACCTTTAAAGTATTAACATTTTCTCTTCATAATGGGCTAAATGTTCTCAAACCAGGACTGAAAATAATAAGGAAAATAAGGTAGAAGTAAAACTTTGTATTGAGACACGGGAGTAAAATACACAATATTCCTTAGATATATATGTCTGTACTAACGTTTTTATGATACATGCATGCAGAGACATGTAGAAGCTACCTGTATTCATCCAGAATTTCTCAGTAGAGGAAAAAAAAAAACAAAAAACACTTCAAAATGATAGCAAAGCTGGTTAGGAGGATTCTGGAAGTTAATTCATCAGACAGCAGGAAAAAAAGAGAAAAGAACATTAAAGGAGAAGATACTGCTCAAGAAGAATTCTTAGCAAGTTACTAAAAATTTAGGAAGGATCTGGGCAGAGAGAAATTTTGCAATGTAACCACTTGCTATGTAAAGTTCTTACACTACTTGTAGACACTGAAAACTTGCCATTTTGTTTCCAGTCAAAAGCAAACAACTAGCTTAGTTCTTCCATATCTCAAGTCACTCCTACCAATGTGCCCTAACAGTCATAATGAGATGTCCAGTATAATTAAATATCACATCTAAATTATACCATGAAGAAGAAGAGATAGGATGAGACACCTCCTGGGCGATCCACCAAGAAAATGCATAAGCTGTTTAGCAGTCTCTTAATGTGTTAGAGAATACTTGTTATAAGTAAACGTGAGATGTATTGTTAGAGAGAATGAGTGGAATTTATGCAACTGGACATTACAAGAAGAAATATTTTTCTAGAATTAGATTTTGGAAAAACCATCTTTTGGTACTTGATTAAAATCATGTGGGACTTAAAATAAACAATAGGTAAGTTCAATTATTACTACTCAGTTATGAAGTTTATAATGACTATTCACACGCTGCAGCATGTCTGGAAACTGAAGTTCTTCTCAGTGTTCCTGGAGAAGCTACAGGCAGAGAAGTGCTATAAATGCATATTCTTTTCTAAGACAGAAATATCCAAACAAATGAGATAGCCTGCTGGAGCAAAGGAAGCAGCATTACTATGTTGTAAATATGCATATATGCATATAGTGTTACACACAATTGTAAAGGAATTTATTGGGCTCTGTATCTTAATGACTATAATCCACATTCACAGGGAATCAACCTGTCTCCATCCCATATTAGTGTTTGTGAGCTTCTGTTGACACCACAGCTGCACAGACCGCAGCGTGTGGCCCTGCATGTTTGTCTCCTCGGGTGACCCGTCAATTGATTCCTTAGCTTCCTGGAGCACTCTTGCATTTCCAAGGAAGATGTCCTACTTCTTCAATATGGGAGCTCAAGCACTGAGTGCTACTGGCCCCCCAAGTAAAGAGGGATAATCTCTAATGCCATATGTGAGAACCTCTCCCAGACCAACAATCGGACCAGCACCAAACACCACGTGATGTTTAAACTGGGCCAGACCAAAGAAAGAACTATCTGATTATCTCAGTGTATTCTTTTCTAGCAATCTCCCATCACTGTAAGAGAGAATATTCTCTGTGTTCTGGGCAAATGAGTTTGTGTGAGCTGAGAAATTAACACTGCGTAAATAGCGGGACACAGAAAAGCCACTGGCCCCAGATCATGGCACTCGGCAGGAATTTCCCTCAGATTGCAACGAACTTGGATCATGTCAGTTATTGGCATGGAGAGGCAGGGCCCATAAAGCGCCAGAAAAGTGAATTTTTATTAAACAAAGTATCTCAAGACCTTGAAAACATGTAGAGTGGTCTCTGCTATTTGGTTTTTCTTTTACTGGAAGTAGTAAATGAGAAACATTTCCTGCACAGTTTATTGAATCTGTTTGTGCTTAGTATTCACAAAGGATAGGCCACAAGGTAACAGGGGCCTTTTATAAAATGTTATCGACCTTTGGGGAGCAAAAGTGAAGGGGAAGAAAAGAATCAGAGAGTGAGATACGGAGGGACAGCAACTGGCCCACTTCTCTGTTATTAACATATATATGGCTGGCCAAGGAAAGCATCCCATGCAATTAACCATACACAGCTGTAGTCACAAAAAGCATCTCTTTCTGTGCAAGAGCAGAAGTTTATACAGCTGCTGCTCACTACTCAGGAGTCACAAACGCAAACACACCATTGCATTATGTTTACAAATTTCCTCCAGAACCTTCCGCCTTCATATGGATTATATTATGTTCACTCAGAGCCTGATGACAAATTACTCTAGATTAATCTCTTCTTAAAAATATGTGGAGCTTTTAAAAAAGCGTACGTAAAACAAGCTGCTAGTTGTTTTTCACTGTTAATAATGGCTCCTTTTAAAATCCAAAGTTTAGAAGTGTTACAGGGCATGCTACTGGGCTTTCATTCATTATACTAATAAAACTCCATAAAGTAGACTGTCGCTGCCAGAGGGTATTGCTCCTTTCTGACAGGTACAGTGACAGACACAAATTCTCTATCTCTGAATAGTACTATAGATACTATCAACTGAGACAAAGAGAACAGAATGTATGACAATTGTTCAGTCTCACAGCAAAGAGATTTGTAGCTCGCTACTAAGTATGCTTCCCAACAAACAGACTATGTTGTCCTAGGGCTACACAGAGGAGTTATATTTTCTTTGAAAATTCAAGGGCATTTGGTTTGTTTTCACTCTACTTGAAAGATTGTTTTGTTTTTAAGTTACAGCTAAACAGGTGTGGGGTCCAGGCTTTTTATTTTTGCCAGCAAAATGACTATTAACTGACCATTTGTTCTAGTACACTAACAATATAATTTGCAGTAAATATTTTAAATAAACATTTTTCTCAGGTCACTTTTCAAAAATCCAATAAATTATATCCAGAAATGAATGCAACTCCCTCTCCCTCACTCAGTACTGGCATTTCTAAAATGCCTTTCCCAGTGATAAAATAGAAAAACCTTGGGACCACTCCAGTGCAGACAGGCAGATCTCCTTTTTCCTCTAAAGTTTAGTCTGTGGCTTCTGGGCCAGAACACCCATTTAGATTTCCTAATAAAGAAAACCAAAAGAATACACTCTGTTTAAAACACAAATTATTCAGGTCAGCCTTCAGAAGATGGTGATAGCACTCTGCAGGCACATTTCCCCAGGCTTTGGCCCGTTCTTTGCATTACTCCTAAAACTGTTTCCCCCCTGTCCTTGACAAGCCCATGACTGGCAATACGGTTTCCTCTTGATGATGACTGTAAATACTGCAGTGGCTTCTGGAAGAGGATGAAGATATTGACCCCAGTCTGTTACAGTCCTTTACAGGGTCCAAGGGACTTTGCAAGTCAGAATCCAGGGCTGGTTCCAGTCATGAATAAACAAATGGTACAACTGATGCATTAGTCTCCCCTTGTTGTGTCCTGCTGAGGAAACAGGTCACTGTCAGCGCAGGACTTTTTCATATTGCCTCTTCTAGAGCCACGTAAAAAGAAACCCAGTAGTCCAGCAAAGGGAGAAAATGCATGGGCTGCTTGCAGGAGATCATCCCAGCAAGGTGGATACATTCTCGGTCTGGCAAAAGGACTAGAACATTTTAAATCACTAAAGATCACTATCAGCAGCATGTTCACCAGAACTCCCTTATTGAGCCAGACCCAAGGTTAATCTAGCTTAGTATCTGGTTTCCCAAAGCAGAAATAAGCAGATGCCTAAAGAAGTTTAAGAGCTGGACACACATATATGATATTTTCTGTGATAGTCGTCAAACCTCCAGCTATTTTCACCTTAGAAGACTTTGTAAGCTAGATGTGGGTTTTGGGGTTTTTTTTTTGTAGCTCCCAATAGATTTGTCTTCCACATGTTTTTCAAGCCTTGCTTTAAGCCCACAAACATCAGCACAGCATCATCTAATGAAGAGTTCCATAGTTCAACTACATATTGAGGCTACTATATTGTTTTGCTACCCATTTACCTGTCTCTAGCCTTGTGTGATGCCTCCACCTCTTCTGTGGAAAAGATGGAGGTTAATGTCTCTCAGGAGTTTCTTTCCAACTCTTACTTTATTCTTGAGATTTGAGTAATGGAAATTCACACAGTATCCAGTATCTTTATGCTGCAGCCAGACTCAAATGACACAAACTATCACAATTAAAGGGCAGAAATCCAGAGAGTTGGAAATTCATCATTTCCTCTGCGAGCAGACTTCAATCCTTCCGATTAAATCTAAATTACAGTAACTCTGCAAACAGCTACGCTGTCCCAGCAGCTGACACCCATTCCAGAAAAGAATACTCCAGCCCACTATTGTTCTGAGATGCACCCTTTTAACTTTCAACTCTGAACACTAAGGTCAGTTCTAGGTCATCCTGTTACTGCAGAAACTAATTCTGAGTTCACTTATAATTCACTTTCTCTAAAATTAACCTCAGGCTTTCCAAAAGCTCTCATTCTGTGACCCAGTTCACTGCTACTGGCACCAGAGCTGGGCTTGGAAGTAGCTATATTGCATTTTAGTGCCAGCAACTCCATTTATTATGTTCCAGACATAATCAAAACTTTTCTCAATGTGTTTTTTTTCCACTGTTTTCATTGTATTTAACTTTCAGCCTCATCATCTAATTTGAGATTACAAATTGGGAATTCTACTAGGCAAAGGCTATTGGGAAAATCCCTGAATGTTAGTACCAAACTACCACATTCAAAATGGAAGCACCACCAAAGAGTATTAAGAAAGGATATAAACTCCATGCTCTTGTCATTGAATTTCCAAGAATTTTTAACTGAACACTGAGCTAATTGGGGAAAACATTGAGCGGTGCAATTAACCCAATAAGTACAAGTGTCAAATGACAACGGATTCTTCAAAGGATCAAAGAAAGAATAAAAATATAGTGCACTTAAAAGGGCTCAGACTATTATAAAAACGTTTTCTAATAGCCATGACCAAGATACAGCACTCCACAATGTTGCTATAAGCATAATGAAAGTATTTTAAAAGCCAAATTGCAAAAAATGCAAGCAAACATTTGCTTTTCTATGTGACGTCCACTTGCAAGGTAACAGACATCGTTAGTACATGAAAACAGTGAAAAATCCAAGGGTAGCACAAGTAAGAAAGCTTTCAAAACACACACGGGTACGAGGCGTGGTTTCTGTCACGTGAAGGAAGGACCTGATAATCTCTGCAAAGCACATCTCCCCTCTTGCACACGCAGGCACAGATGCCTGCCTTCCCTCGCTCTGTGTCATCAGTGATAGGTTCCTCTCCTTCCCACCACCCGTTCTTCTTACACCCAGTCCTACGTTGCAGCCCACTTCCACCAGCCAATTCAGATTTAGTACTCAGTGTCAAGTCATACAGTTTTCCTAAAGGTTTTAATACTTTTCCTGAGAAGCAGATGTCCATATTATGAAAAGATACTTCGGATGGTGTTAGGAAAATACAGTCACTCAAGGAACATTACATTTCTGTAAATCCATTCTGATAGCCAAAACAGCCCAGAAAACTTTTAATAGAAATCTCCCTAATCTTTGCTAAACACTTCTGTGACACAACCAGAAAACATTAAATGTAAATCTACCTAATATTAGCTCTGCTGAAAATAAGTTCCTAGGTATTGGCATGCCTTAAATACCCGAGGGACTCAGGAAAAAAAAGCAAAACCAAAAGAACCCCAAGAGGTATTTTGTTATAAACACTTATGGTCATTATATAGACCAGCTGATCCATCTCTTCAGATCAAAACTGGTCCAGGAGGCAGCATGCCAGTTTCCCAGTCTGGCCTAATTTGAACTCTGGCAATCTGAGGCAACAGAGGCTGTCACTACTAACGCACAACCGACCTCCTGGTATGTTTCTTGGTTCAACAGATCCAAGGACATGATTCAGAAACCTATATGGACATTATCTCTGGATTTTATTCCTGTTACTGAGAAAACCTTTTCTAATAAACAACTTACACCGGGAGCCTTGCAAAAAGCACATCGAGCTCCTTTGCAGAACACCAATCAATACTCAAATGTCACTTGCGCAGAGGAGAGTACCTGTGTCATGTTAGTGAATAAAGCAATTTCTTTCTTTTCTTTAGTGTCTATGTTGGAAAAACTATGCTGATACAGTAGTTGAATTTAAATTTTAAATAAGGTGAATATTAACCCAAGCCATATGCAAGGAACGCATCTGATAGAACAATTATTTTTCCTTATGAATCACATGTAAATACTCATTTCTGAGTCACAGGGGAATGTGAACTGCCCACATTCATATTTGTGAATCGTGTTCTCATCTTCTAGTTTCAGTCAATGCTTTGGTGATCTACCTCCCTCTCCAAGTATCAAACTAATGAAGACCACTAAGTGAAGTATTATGCTTTTTATTTTTTTCTTTTAAGACAGATTTCTATTATGTTTAGCTGTTATTATTTTCCTTGGGAAAAAAAATAAACAAAAATTGTGCAAACAAAAATTTTTTGTTCTGAACTGGCAGAAGCCTTGTATGTGTATGTGTAATTTCCAGTGCTGTCCAGCCTAGCTTTCTGCTCTCAATATACTTGGGAGTCTTTGTGTCCAGTTGCCACAACAGTCAATAGTTTCCCATGTGTCCTCCTTTGATAAAGTGGATGATAGCCACAGATTTAAGTGTCACCTTAAGCATGCTTCTACTACTGCTTCACCATGCAGGAAGTAACGACTGAATGCATTTCAGCTATGTAGGAAACACAGAGTGTGTATATATATATATATATACACACACATTATTGCATTCTATCAAGTCTAGTACTGCAGGGAGATTATTTTCATTATTTGTTAAGGGACTACACAAAAGAAATTTACTTCTCAGCATGTGGCTGCCCCATTGATATGCCACCAAATATATGACAATAAAGGAAAGAATGACAGGACTCGGGAGGTAAAGGGGTCAATTACATAGGAACTGCAGAGAATCATTACTCAAAAAATGGTGACTCAGTTGTAATTTATGTCAGGATATTTTTTTTTTGAGATCCAGCCACCAGTTTCATAGCATGGCCCCACTATCCAGTGTAACTTCCACTGCCTTCTCCATAGTGCCCTTTCATATGCTCAAAGGAATTATCTTTTCCATCCATCTTCTATACCACTTATTCTTATTTCAGAAATTTAGTCTTTGATTGGTTGGTCTTAAGCTAAATGGTTTTCTCACATATCTTTAACCCATTTGCTCAGATTTCTTCTCCTCCCCCATCAAGAATCAAGGATTTTATTTTTTCTTTAAAAAACAGGCATTTGCGCCATTTGGCAACTCAGGTGATAAGAAAAGCACTAGAAAATAAAACAAGATAGATGGCTCCTATTTTCTTTTTTTCACTTCTCTTGATTTCCCACCTTTATTTTTGAGGATATCTACAAGAAAACACAGCAGGAGATTTTCTTATAAGAGATTTTCTGATCTGAAAATGATGGGTCCCTGATATACTAAAATGAATTCAAGTAAAATATTTTGTCCCTCTCCAAGATGTTTTGCAAAAAACCCCAGAGAAGCAGAGAGGGAGGCGGAAAAAAGAGGTAGGGAAAGTTCAACCTCAGATTTAAATATGTTCAGATCCTTGTCTGTCTCTAGCCATACCCCAGTAGTGCATTTCTCTTTGTTTACTAAGAAGAGAACTCAGCAGCAACAGGGTTTGGGTATACAGCCTTAATTAACAGAGTACACTAATGTTTTGCTGGTTTTTTTTCCCCATAATGATTCCTAATCAACAGCAGTAATTGATGAGAAGACAATGACATACCAGGTCTTTCTATTTGAGAAGAAATAACAAGGCCTTAATATTCCTGTATTTCATAGTAAAACACAGAACAAATAAAATAACTTTTAACAGGTTGGATGTTCTCATTTCTCATTAAGTTTTAGCTCCATTTTTTTTTTCCAAATCCTTACATACCTTCCTTCAAAATCTCTGTCAAGACCAAATAGTCTAAAGGACATAAGGTAGTTTCTCAGAGCATGTATAAGCAAAGGGATCTGTTACCTTAGTAACATGGTTGTATATCGCTTTCTCCAGCTCCTGCTTCCAAACATGATTTTGGTATGGCAATGCTCACTTATGTATTTTGCCTACTTACATTTACTCGCATTAGGAAGTTTAAGACTACCTTCAAGGCTTCTGTCTTCATACAAAGCTACACTGGCTTAACTAAAGGTCAGATCTGAAACCAATTCAAGTAGGAAGTGGGTGATGTACTTATTTCACTTGAACAAGGACTGTTTTGGCTAAGATCAAGTCAAATAGGAACATGTTTAAATCAATTGGAAACAAGCTCTTTGTAAAAGGCAATAATGATGTCTCTGGCGATTTATCTAAGTGCAACTAAAATCTGTGTAAATCCGTATGCAATCCCTAAATAAAAGCTCTTATATCTGTGAAGAACCCTTCCAGTCCCAGGCTATGTGCAAACATGGCTGTTCCTGCTGCTGAGCCATGATTCTTTCCCAGGAAAAGATTATTTGCCCAATATTCCTTCTGAAGTGACTGTTGCCTACAGTTAGCGGTCTACCGGTATTGGATCATTTTTATCTCACTCTGCAGTGTTCTAGGACTATTAGCTATGCCATACCAAGTTACTGGTCTTGCAGTACCTAGTATATCGACTTATTAGCCAACAGGTCTTAAATAATTATTCAGAACTACTGACCATGTAGCAGATTAAACGGATGAAGACATGAAATATATGCTTTTGAGATATCTTGAAGGGGTGTTCAGCAGTAATGTGCATGTGTTGGACTGGGAGAGAGTCAAAATGAAGCCCAATTTACATGTTGCAAAAAGGAATTGGATGGGTAATGAGATCTGATATCTCTATTGGTATAGGATCGTCATGGCTTTTAATAGATTATCCTAGTGTCCATATAGATATTTACAAAGACATTGATTTCCCACGTTTTTGTCCCAGTGCTCCATCCTATTCCCTAATGCTGATGGGCAGAATGAGAAGCCAACCCTCATCAATGCAGCTGATACATAAATCAACAGCCTGGCAAAAACAGTCCACAACCGACTTCGAGGTCCTGCCACTGCCGCAAAGGCTGACACAAACATATCTGACGTCCCATTGCTCTTTGGATGGAATTGCTATAGCCACTTGCAATCTTGTGATACTTACTGCCTTCTCCTAAGAAATATTAGAGGCTGACTCATTTCTGGCCATAAAGCTCAGTGTCTTGAAAAACCAAGGCTCTTAAGTCTTGGAAACTAAGGGGGAAGGGCAAGGAAGAGAAAAGAAAGCTACCTAAACACTCTGATACAGAAAAAAAATACTCAATTTGCAATCTAATGCCCCATTTCTAAAACAACTCCACATTAAACATGGATATGAGCTCCATATTATTAGGATCATATTTCTAAAATGTTGCAAAATCTGCATTCATTTGCTTTTACTATTTTTAACCAATACAGCCATGAACTGGGCTAATTGCAGTGGGTTTTTTTCTGCCCATATTGACCAGGATGCTGCATAGGTAATCAAGAGTAATTTCACACAATAGCAGTTTATGTTTTGAGAACCTCATGCACAAGACAACAAGCAATATTTTTTTTTTAAGATTATCATTCTGCTTTAGAACACTAACCTGCAAAGAATAGAAAAATAAAATATCCCATAAAATATATGGCAGCAAAAATGTAAGAATATCAACTTTTCAACAATGTTGATTTTTTTTTTTTTCCTTTTTATTTGCCACTTATCCCTACAGTAAATACAATAGGGATAGGGAAAAATGCACATTCCCAGAACAACAAACCCCATACAAATATGCATATATAATTATTGCTATATAATCAACTTCAAACAAATAGAAAAGCAAAGCCAGATACTTCCCTTTAGAAGAGCTATACAATTCTATGATTCTAAGCCAATTTCATTTAAAATGGAGAAAAAAATTGTCATTATAGGTACAAATAATGAATGTGATGCTCTGCTACATTATATAAAGACTCAAAGCACCTTTTCATTCCATATTCTATATTACAGCTCCTCTCCAGACGTAGCTGAGAATATCCCTAAGTCTAATGGGTTAAATGCTTATTATACCACTGTCTTATTTGTAACATAAGGCACCTACTACAAGCCTACTCTTCATGCAAAATTGCCAATTTATAGCAATATTCCTTGTTTAGAAAACAAGGCTATCCAAACACTATAATTACAATATGCACCAGCAGGCATAACCCTGCATTAATGCACAGACTCCAGATACATTCGTCAAATAGAGTTTTTTTTCTCTTTGCCTTCTTCTCAGGGTACTTTTAAGTTCAGGGACAGAGAACATGTCTTCATTAGAAACATTAACATTCACAGGCTGTAGTAAATTTTGACAGTGAAAAGGTCTCTGTAACCTTTAGTTGTGCAGAAATTTACTTCCCAAGAAAATTACAGCTGGCACTGTCTTAATTAATGCTAGCTTTCTTTTCTGAAAATTGTGGGCTTGTCAGTAAAAAAGGCAGAAAAACCTGAGTTTAAAAGACTGGACACAAAAGACGCCTAGAAATAAAGCCCTGCAAAATTTCATAATATTGCTCTGTTTTTGTTCTACAGTAAGGAGATGAAAAGATATAATTTGATTTTGCCAAATGGAGCAACATATATGTAATATAGAAATGATTTGCATTCTCTCTTTTGTCTTTGAGTTTTTTTCATGTAAAGAGCGCTTTTTAAAGCCATTCTGTTTTAAAAGCAATAGGTCAAACAAAATCTATATCTGCAGGGGGAGGGGAATAAGGTATGACTTCATTATTTTTTTTTAGCATTGCTTTAAATGCTCCTAGTAAATCACAGCTAACAGTAAGAATTGCAGCAGTGTTTTTAATACAATTTTTAATTGCTTGACATCATCTGCTTTTTAGAATAATTTTAGGATTGCTGCACAAATTTCTTTCTTAATATTTACCTTCTACATGTCTTAGAGTTCTATTTGATGGTATAAATAGTTTTTCTTTGGCATATAAAGATTATTTATTTGCTGACTGAATTTTGATTATCACGCACGGTCTTTTAATTGCTTGACAAGGTGTTAAGCATATACTCTATCTCTGAACAGTGTTTTCTTACACACAGGTTGGATTGTTGTTAAAAGCAAATAGATGGGTTTTCCTTCCTTTTTTTTTCTTAAATATGAAAAGAGCAATGACATGCTACTACGACATTTTTCACCAAAATCTCCCGGATGTTGCTTATGCACATCCTTCCATTCTCTTTTGGAAGAGATTTACAACACTTCGTGTTGTGCCATTCCCAGCTTTATCACTGGAAGAAATAAAGCTCCAGTTCCATATAAGACTCTTGTGTATCCTAGGACATGACACCGCTTTGGCACTACACGAAGCACCAATACTGCACGTCAGCTGTTCAAAACATTTTATGCAAGTTTCTGCAAGCACTTTAAATTAAGGTGCCCTCTATAAATGCTTTATTCATGTTTATGAAATGATTAGTTGGTGCCACTACATCCTTTAATAACTTATTGTAAGGCATGTTATAAAATGCATCATCAATAAATGCTTAAAATGCTGCCACAGCAAGGCGATAAGCTGTTACAACAATATTTTAAGATGTAAGTATTGTTCAAATAGTTTGTCTGCTGTTTCAATGCATACTTCCAAGTTTTTTTTACAAGCATGTTATCAAATGCTGCATAAATAATAAAATATTTATAAATATCACCTTAATTTAAAGTGTTACTAGGTTTCCATAACTTTAATGTACGTACTACATAGCCTGCACAAGCGTTGAAAGTGCAGAAAGGTATCAGAAGAGAAACGTCTCTATCTTAGATGCAAATCTCTGTATTAGCAACCTTGGAGAGAAAAAAAGAATCACAGCTTTCGCCAAACACAGGGTTTGTATTTTCAAGGTTTGAACCATTAAGTGTGTAAAGAATTGTCATGAATATGGGAAGGAAAAAAAAAAGGAAAAATCAGGCACCTGAAATCTGAAGTTCTGAAAAAATGTCACACACAAACCATTTTGGCTGTTTATAGCACTTGGCAATATTACTGAAATAATAAAATCCCAGTGTGGGTTATGGAGCCCATATGGACAAACGTAGTATGAGGGCCTCTCTCTGCTACTTCCCATACTGGAAAATGAACAGAATAACATTACGGACAAATGTGATAAAAGGAGTACAGCCATCAAGCAGATGCTGATCGGGACATTAGCTTATGCATTTATGTGCTTCTCCGCTTAACCACAATGAACATGAAGACTTAAGTGATACTCCAGAAAGGAATGCAACCTCCGGAAGAGAAAGCCAAATTCATTGCTTAAAAATGTTATACTGGCAACTGCAAGAGCATAACAAGGGGGTCTAAGGATATACTTGCATAAGAGATGTAGTCAAATTTTCCTTGCTCATTCTCAAATTAATTGAACTACTTATGTAAGTGAGGAGACTCAAAGAGCATACTTCTAGATTCATTTTAGGATTTCCATTTCTTTCTGTGAGATACCCTGTGACCTTGGATCATTTATTTTCTGACAGACTGTGACGAGCCTTTGTTTCAGCTTGAGGAAAGGCAGCCACATGGATACTCAAGGTCTAAAGAGACCCAGCTAAAGGCAAACTGTACTGCTGAAGGAAAAAGGGCTAAAGGACAACCCATAGTGAGACACGCTGTGTGGTTACTCCCTGTGTAAGGGAACAGCCTAGTTCATTGGTTCACACTTGCCCACTTGCAGGGCAGAGCTCTTTCAGTCTCTGAGGAGGCTGTTGTCAGGGTTTGGGATACACACACCAACCTCATTTAGTGGGATCTGCCATCTCCGCAGGTCCGAATGGTAACCAGCACCATCATACTACCCTTGTGCAGCCTGTGCAATGGCTGCTGAGCTTGGGCAGGATCATTTCAAGGGGAGTAAATGCAAACATTGGGCTGCCTTTTCTGCTTTCCCAGGTGCCTGCTGAGAATATGCAAGCCCAAACTTCTTTTCTACAATCATAACCACAGGGATGCTAAGCCCTGCCTCTCTGAGCGACGCTACTCCCAGAACATGCCTTATTTAGGGCTTTATGGCTAACTGCAAGGACAAGTTTAGCTCATAAAGGAGTCATATTAAAAGGTTCAGTACTGATGTTCTCTTTCTTCCTTTTCACATTGGACATGACTGATCATCATAAACTTTATAAACCACTGAATATTCATCTTTTAACACATTGGAATACATAAAGGGACTCTCAGTAATTAGCATTCCAGGATTTGTATTCTGTAAATTTATTTCCTCAAATATTTTTTTTTTTGCATGATTTATTAAAAAATAAAGCCAAACACTTGGTTCTTGGATCCTGACCCTCTAAGCACTCACATATGTGCCCATCTCTTGCACGGGCTCTTTGAGAATCAAGTAGTCTCAAATGATGATTTATCTTCTACTAAAAATGTTTCTAGGTTTTTTGGTGCTGACAGCATGATTTTTCAGAGTTTCTTTCTTGTCAGTTTCCAAGTGTTATAGAGACATCTCTTCTATCTGTTTTTCTCTTCATTTTAGAAGTTTTAACAAGACAATTTTTTTCAGATATTTTCAGATCTTATTTGATTTCCAACAAATTTATACAGTCATTTGAATGTTTATATACAGATACTTATATAAAATTACTCACGTTAGTTTAAACTTTGTTACTTCATTGTTTTTGTTGAATGACTGTGTTAAAATTTAGTGACCTATCAGGTCCTATATAGTTACTTCAACAAATTATTTCTGCCTCACATAGGTATGATCTTCCTTCCCACATTTCTGCAGCCTGGCTGTGTGACCTCTTCTGTTTGAGTCCCTGGGCAGGGCACAGTCAGTAGGTAAGTTTGCTTGGTAGGTAGGAACACAAAGCAGTTTAGAGGATCCAGGGCTGGCTACAACTAGTAAAGACATTGTGAGAGAAAACTTAGTAGGAATCCAGATTCAGAGGAGTTTCATTGAATGGTTCACTGACAACTTGCAGCAGACTATGTGGTGACACCCTTCTGGTGCGTCTCCCTTAAAATAAGAAACCAAATCCCCATCTTTAACCGTATGTTTCTGCCATTGTGTGATCAGAGTCTTGCTTTCTCCAGCATAAAAAAGAATGGTGAGGGATGATGTACAACTATTCATTTATTAGCTTACACCTTTTTTACGTTGCAAGCTTGAGATCTGGCAGTTGTGAAGTACTTTTACAATCAGCACCCTCTGGCTGTTTGGCAGATGTTTCTAGCCATTCTGATGGAAACCTAAAGGGCTTTTTAATTTGTCCAGTGAACTTCACATGAATAGAACTGCGTGCTTATTTAATGTCTTCCTTTCACTCTGACTTAATTTAAACAAAAAGAAAAACAGAATCTTTGTGCGTTACATATTTACCTGTTAAATCATTATATATCTGCTTCAAAAAAAATCAATGAGTGGAGTCAGAGACACCGTCATCCAACAACATACATAATGCTTTGGTTTATTCTTTTGTGTGCCAGAGCCTTGAAAATACTTATCTCTGCCTTTCAAGAAAATTGTAAATTTCTGGTGTGCATGCGCGCTCTACAGTATCTTCTTGTTAAGCAGATAGAGCATAACAGTATAGCACGGTGGTTTTGCCTAAGTGTTGTTAATATGTGACACTTCTATTTGCCCCAAGATAACGTACAAATATGTTTTAGAGGTTTTCCTAATGACAATCATGATGTTTCATCCTGCCCTTCTAATAATAAGTTTAGCCTCCTAGCCTACCCCCCGTGCAGTCCCCCCCATCTCTGTTCTTGGTGAGTCTGACATTAAACTTGGAGAATCTAATGTCAGCAAGAAATCCATACGTACTCCTGAGAGTAGTAGGCATGCCCCTTTGAATTTATTTTTAGGTTTCAGTAGAACAAAGTGATATTTTCTTCCTTCAGTCATTTTCTTTCATATGCATTTCCTACCTTTCCAATGTTTACAAAGGAGAAAATTATCCTTCATCTTACTGCAAATATTTTCATGTTCAAATTGAATGCACACTGATACGTACAATGACATTGGTAAGAATTGTTGTATAGCTCTACATAGGAGAAATTTTTGCAAAGAAGAGTCAAAAAAAGAAGTTTACATTCTGAGCAAAGCTTAGACCAGAGATACTGTGAGGATATTTATATTTTCCAGAGCAATCTGTTCTCTGCCTGTTTATAAATAATTATTCAGTTCCTTCAAAGCAAATTTGCCGTTTCGGTGTTGATCTTTGAGACTAAGATAACCTAGCCCATAACCTAACTAAAAATTATTCCACTTGGAGAGACTGCGTTATATAGGGTTTCAGCACAAATCTTTCAACATTCCTGAACTAGTACCAGTCCAAGAAAATCATGCTTGGCCTGTGTGGCCATCATTTTGGTGAGTTCAGTCCAACATTTAAACACTGGTTGCTTACCTCAACCTTGAAAGTCTACTAAGGATGACACAAACCTACCCCTGTTCCAGAAATCTCAACACAAAATTCCAAGAATGACTGTTTCCCAGACTGGCCTGTCTGCTCATGTACTTAGAGTCAACTGCCTCCAAATACAGTCAATGTGCACTGTTGGAAAGTTTGACCCTTGTGCTCTGCTTTGGGGGCAGTGATGCCGGTCATGAGAGTTGCTGGCCAACATTTCCGGAAGCACCAAATGTTTTAAAAAGAAATGATGCAACTTCAAGTGTACCTGGGATAGAACTTGATCTTCTTAACACACCCTAATTATGGCAAACACGGAATTAATTAAGAGCCTGGGTCTGTGCTCTGTCTTCTTTCTAGAACGTGTTGGATAAAGATCGCAAAATCTCTTTAGAATCAATTTACAATGTTATGCAGATTGTGGAAAGACATTTTGCATAATGGACAAGAAACCTATAGAAAAGTCTGTGCTATAGCAGTCTTTGTCATACTGCATGCCTGCAACTTGTCCTATTGGTTGCAAAGCTTCCTTTGAAAAAACATTTCTGCTTGGTCTTTCCCAACCCCAAACGTGATAAATTATCTTCTGAAGGAACTGTAGGCATGAGAATCAGAAGCTGAACTACTTGGCATATTTCTGTTAAACCTTACCTGTGT
Organism: Jacana jacana; assembly: GCA_013400555.1. NCBI lineage: Eukaryota > Metazoa > Chordata > Aves > Charadriiformes > Jacanidae > Jacana > Jacana jacana. The sequence continues at coordinate 56,721 of VZTM01026659.1, forward strand.
ATTCACTGTCCACAGGAGGGAGAGGGCTATGTGGTAACACTTCCTTTAGTCTCATCTCTGATCTTCTCTACTCATCTTCTGGGAAGGTCTCTGTGGTCTTCTGCAGTTCCTGTCCTCTCCCCTGAATCTGTTCCTGTGGTTCCTCTTCTCCTTCCTCATCTCCAGTACAGAGGAGCTTTTAAGACTTAAAAAGAAGTAATACACTGACAGTTACTGTGTTCTGCATTAGAAACAAGAGCTTTAAAATGTATTTTCTCCCACATATATTATTTTTAAAGCACAACATGACACTCTCATTATTTGTTTATTTTTAGCACATATGAAACCACAGCACTTTTCCCTCCTGGCTATATTTGACAAAGTTACAGAGACTTTCCAGGCCACCTCAAAGTAGAGATTAATCCAAACAATTTAAACCTCTCACTGTTCCACAGGAGAATGGCATTCGATTGGATTATTTAGGGAGGACAAAATGTTTTTGTTGATGAGAGAGATGAAATCCTCAGAGAGGGAAATCAATCTTATGCAGAAACCCTGGAGCATTGATCTTGGTGTACATTGACAATTTCTGGTTGTTTAGCTATTTGGAATGACCGCACAAAATGAGCAAGTTGTTATAGTTTTAAGGTTTTGGTATTTATTGGCAACCCCAGTGCTCATATGATTAATCACACATTCAGAGTGGGAGCTCAGTGGAAATTGACTGCAACGCAGCAGAAACAAAGTTTTCAGTTATCATTGTGTAATAAATTGAAGCTATATCCCTAAGCAGATTTGTCTTCAAGTTTCCAATTTGCCCTGTTAAGTGTTGCTTATACAGTAGTTAGCAAAAATATAAGTAATTACACACAGAATTCATTCTAAGCAATTCTGTATATTTTTTTTTCTTTCCTCTTTATTGGCTTTCTATCTTCATTATCCAATATTTTGTTATACCTAAGCAGAAACCACATTCAAGAAAAATCAAGAAATAGCCAGGCCATGGAATGAACACTTCCTTATTGAGGAAAGCATTTCTTGGATATCATGCTAGAATACAAGGCCTTCTGAACAAACTAATCCAAATTAAACCATCCTTTACTAAGCCACTTCTCCCTTTGTACTTGGAGTCTCTGATGCTTACCAGTAAGAAGCAGAACAGAAGGACAAACATTTTGGCTTATATGTTACATTTCATTTCATGAAATAATATTTATTCAGCAAGGAACATTCTTTCAAACACTGCTAGATTTTAGCATACACGCTTTGTATTGTAAGTATATCTGTTTCTTTTACCAAAAACCAGATGCAAAAATAAAATCACAACTATAATTGGAAATTGGAGAGTAATTTGGGGAATACAAACACAGAGAGAATAGATTTAAAATGAGGAGTGCCAGGTAGGAAAAAGTACAGAGTCCATGAGGGCAGGAGCTGCTCCAGCTTTGGTTTGCTGGTAGAGACTTGTGCTGGCAAAGACTGATAATGCTTTGTAGCCTTTCACACTTGCCACTGGGATCTCACTGTAACCTCGAAGCAAGCAGTTGCTAGGATGTACTTGCTAAAAATAAGAGCAAAACTGTGGAACAGAAAGGGGAAACCCTGTAAGGCTGGCCTTGTGCTTCCCTGGAGAGGCTTACATACTCATAATGTACAGAAACCATAACCAGATCAGGCGAGACCTAATTACTGAGCTCAGAGATGTTAATGACACACAGAAATTTACATGCAGCTGAAAGTATGAATATCTCTAAGCCAGCCATCGTATCTCCACAGGGCTGGCTTCAGAACCAACGTTTTATCATCTGAGAGCATTCTCTGTAAGGTGGAGCCTTTCAAATAGTCAAACCCTTTCATGTTTTAAGTGAACAACGCTTACCATAAACCTCTGTAAAATTTTATTGACCAAGATTTGTTTTCACTATTTGTAATTCCTTCTCTTTGCCCTTTCTGAATAGGGCTTGCAAAAATAATTCTTCAAATTCATCCTTCCACCTTTCTGTCTCAAAATTCTTTATCTGATTTGGACACAGCAATCTCCAAAGCAATGAATACCCCTTTAATTTACTGAGACCTTTTAAGGACAAAATTACTGAATTATTTTTCTTGGGGTTCATATTAGGTACAAGGAATTTTTCCTGCTTACATTTATTTATTTTATCAATTTGTGTAACACTGTGGTTGCATAGTTGACTGACTTCTATGTTCCTTGTTTTCCTTTAGCTGCAGGGGAACATCCCCTATATCTTTACCTGTAGTAGAGATAAGGAGTTGTCACAGCTGCTGTCCATGCAGTCCTCAAACCAGAGAGTACTGTAATAAATCCTATTTTATTTTATGGACAAATAAATGCTGAGGTAAAATATTCGAGGATCGTTGCTTGAATACTTGCCATAGCAGCGCTACTGTAATAACCACTATGACATTAATTTACTGCAATGTGCCGTAGGAAGAAGGAAGAAGGAGGGAGAAGGGCATTAAAAGAGAAAAATTACTATCCTTCGGATTTATTGGGATTGGCCTTCCTCATTTTCAGCCATCATTAGTTGATTAGGTGCTGATGACAGTATGGACAAGCGTGCTAGAATAGTTGGCTAAGAAAAGCCCTAAAGGTACTCTGTTAATTGAGATGATGTTCATATTGTACTTACTGAACATAACTGCAGACAGTGAAATAAGAGCTTAGTGTTGTGTAACAGACCACATGAACATTCACTCATTATCAGTCTGTAAAGTGGGGAAAACGCTGCATATCAGCTACTATTACTACAGAAAAGGAGATAATATTAAAAACTGGAGGAGACTATTGTGAGAAACTGAATTTTACACAGCCTTCTGGGAGGTGTTGAGAAACCTGTCTGATGTTGTTCCATAGTTCCATTAGGGAGACATCACTGTATCAAGGGAACTGAAAATTGACTTATGCTTTCACCTTGTAAGAGGTATGCACCGGAACACAATGAAACAGCCAGATTTGCTTATCCACTAGAAGCTTAAATGTTACTGATACTCTTTTAGTGCTTATATTCCACATACTTTACATTTTAAGATAAACTGGAGAAAATGGAGAAGAAATGCCACTATACCTCTTTTAATCTCATTTGTGAAAAGTTAGTATTATACACAAAGAGAGACACTTGCACAGCTCTGCACAGAACCAGTGCAACAGATACTGGGAATCAACAGTAACATTTCAGTACCGATGGTAATGCTGTTATCAATAACTCCATAATGTTAAATAATTCAATATGGACATTAGCTTGCTTCTTGCTGTGGCTGGGGTGAATTTCAAACTCAGTGCCCAGACAGACAGTCACATGAAAAACCTCTAAAAGCTTCGGAAGGGAATAGACAGCAATTTAAAGGATCCTTTGAACTTTTAGGTAAATCCACAACTTTTTTCAAACCAATAGTCCTATGACTATATTATCCACAGAACAAAATTATCCCTGTACAAGAAGCATTGTGCTCTTAAAATTCACACTTAAAGAAACTCAGAAAAGTGAGAAAATTAAATCTGACCATTAACATGTTCACATTGAACATATCCAGTTACAGGTAACAAGACCTCAACAACATCAGAAACAACTCAGAACAATAAAAACTCACAGGATGTTGCTGAGTCATCCAGAGACATCATTCCTCCTCATGAAATTTTAGTATCAACTCTGTTAAAGATAAATATCAGTATTTACTAACCTGCTATTGTAGGTTGCTGAGGATTAGTTGGTAAACACTCAGCATGTGAGATGGTGAATGGCAAATTGGGTCATTCATAAGCCATCAATTTCATCTCACTATAACAAGTTATGTTAACAATCCATACAATAATCAGAATTTTAGTTAAGACTCTACCTATCAGGAACAGTGCACAGTGGACCAGAAGAATGCAAAGAAACAGAGAATTTTTGACTCAGCTAGTGCTGGAGTGCGGTGTTAGTCAAATTGGGAGTTCCACATACAACCGATCGTCCATGCTCACAGCTACTGTTGCTGTAACTAACCTCTAGCCCAGTTTTGTTATGGGATGGTGTTAGCATTCAAGGGCTTCTTCTGCCATCATATTCTTCTTACAATAAATGTGGTTCTATCTTTAATGTCCAGTGAGATAACAAATGGTGTTGCCTTCTTTCAGACAACATCTGTTGTGACTTTGGCATTCAGCTCAGTGGAAGGGGAGTAGCGATTGATCACATTATTGGATATCTAGACACAATGTGGCAGCCTTTTTAGTAAAAGGCTTTGAAATCCAAGCAAATATTCTGAGGTAGCCACAAGAAAAATGAAGAATATTTGAAAAGTCAAGATAAGGAATCAAGACAACCCAAAGAAACAAGAGATTCAGGATCAGAGACACGCAGTACTCTCAAAAACGTTAACATAAAAATATTCCCTTTCAAAAACTCATCCGAGTAAGCTCTAGCAGGACCAGGCTTTTACAGTTCACATTGTCTGTTTCTAAAATCATTGTGATTGTGGGTTCATGTATTACTGTCATGGCAGTGACAGAGAACAGATCTGTTTAAAGTGCGCTTTACCAAGACCTGTCAACATTTGAACTAGAAGAGTGATAGATTTGACAGGTTTGGGAGATACTCTTCCTGGCACTACCTGGGAGGGCTGACACAAGGAATAGAAATCCACCAGGCCCAAGCACTGAAGCTTTCACCATGTCTTGTATCTGGCCAGGCACAGTGCTGTTGCGTAACTAAAGACAGGAAAATAATTATAGTAAATGTTTCACGTGTAAATCAATCACAACAGAGACCAGTTGTTATTTGCAGAGTTGGAAAATAGAGAAGGAGGCAAAGCAAGAGCTCCACAACAAGATACTACTATCTATGGCAATGGCATGAGACTGGTGAAGACAAGATGAGGAGTATGAACTCTGTACAAATTTGCTCTTTGTTACCAATGTACTACTGTGAAACAAGGATGAATAGGGTGGTAACAGGAAATTCTGCACAAATAACAATATCTTAACTTTGTAGAACACTACTTGTAAAAAAATCAGGTTAAAATATTTTTCTCCTACCTCAGGTACAGAAAATCAGTCCGTCTAAAATCAGAAAAAACCCCTTGCAGCCTGAGTTATATTTGTTACACGAGAACTACAGCACGGGGACTTGCATCTTAAAAATGTTACTGGTTGGTTGCAATATTGGGCCCTTTGCAAGGTCAGATCTGACACACGAGTTGTTAGGTTATCTAAAAGCATCTAACCCCTCCTGCTGCCCTCTTTTACAGCTGAAACTCAATCTTCCTTGCCTTGCTTCCTTGGTACCTTTAAGACACAGCAAAGAACCACGCCTGCTTAGGCAACATGCAAAGCCTTTCATCCCCAAAGATGTGCCAAGTTCCAAGTAAAGCCTCTGCTGCATGTTTGTACGGCTTCCTCGGCAGGTATAAACCCACTTTTCTACCAGAGGGTACACCTGGCTCCCTGGTCAACCACCTGCCAAGGATGCTGGTTATAAGACAGCCTTTTCTCTGCTCACCATTCCTCCACTAGTCCCTTTGCTCGAAAGCTCTCCCCGTTCTTCCTCCATGTGTGACCCAGCCGACTGGCACGGTCAGTCTCCCTCCTTCACTGCTGGGACTTTCCAGGATATTCCTTATTTTCTCGTGTAACCTTGCTGTACTATCGCTGTCTCTAACAGGTTGTTCTCTCTCCATGCCCCAGTTCAGTCACCTTTGAACCCTTAACATGCTCTCATCTAAATAAACTGCTTTATTCAAACTTCTGTAAAGTCATAGAGCTTGCATTTCTCCTACCACATATATACATTCTCTATACCCCACATACACATATATTGTCAAACTCTTGCTACATATCTTCTGCAAATAGATCTTATCTCATCCTGCATAACTCCCCCTTATATTACGATACCTCTACACCTACTTCATCCTATTCTTCCTCACTACAGGGAGAAGCAGACTGCTTCACTGTCCTCAGAGGGGCTGCTACTCCAGTCTGCCAACCAGAATAAACAAGAGAGATGTCCAAAACTTACTGTAGTCCCTTACCTCAGTATTGCTTTTGTTACTATACCTCTTCCTCCCCCCCACATCATTGTGGAATCTTTTCTCCATACCAGTAGATATAGGGAAGTGTGGCGTCAGGCTTGCAGTCTCTTGCTGATAGCAGATGGAGATTCCAGTCTAAACATTTCTTCCATTACAGCACGATGCCATATACACTGATCAACTGGGACAAGCATCAGCCAGTGTCACAGGAAGAGTATAGGATTCACTTTTCAGAACAGTGGCTGAGAGCTGATACTTTTTTCACCACCCCTTTAAGGGCTTCTGCATTTAAAGCAAGGAACAAAGGGGAAGTGTTTATTTGGGACATGAAAAGGGGGCATATCTTTGTAGCTAATTATACACCCTCAAATTTACTTAGTGCTTTGAGTTTTAATCTATATAATAGATGTACACCAACCTGTTCTTATTTCAAATGACCAGAGGCCTTGGGAGTGATGAAATCTAAGCTGAATTTCTTGTAACACAGTTTAAGATGTGCTAGAGCCATTGGAGATGGTATTAAGGCCATTCCTTGAGAATGTAGCCCCTATGAAGCAGTTCAGTTACACAGCAGAGTGCTTTATCTTCCTTCATCAGGTTTCTATGAGATAAGATTAAAACCTAGGTACCATTATGGCAGAAACCACCTTTGCATCAAGAAGTCTAATGAAGAGTACAAGTCAGCGTGTGATGTTATTCAGCTCGGCTGCAATCCACACACAATTCACTTTCTTAGCACTTTCCTGCCAGTTAATATTGGACAGGAAACTGGCATCTGAGCTACTTGTCTCCAAGTTGATGAGAGAAAGGGTTAAGGACTAGAAAATAAAGACATCTATTCTTTTATTCTATTCATTAGGCTGAGGAAGGATAAGTTTTGTGTGTAAGTTAGTTTAAAAAAAAATATCTTCAAATTGCGTACTTTTGCTGCATATAAATCCATCTCTACAGTTCTTGGGGAAGGTTCAATCACTAGTAAAACAACCCATGAGGGATTCATATACATCCTCATCAAAACAAGCAGAAGTATATTGGGGTTAACGCCATTTTTTCCCCATGCTATGTTTGATGTCAAGGGAAAGGTGACATTTCTTTCCTTTCAGAGTGACCACAGCTTTTCAATATTTTAAAAATCTTGTTACATGGTATTCTCATCCAGGATGACCACCGCTTCCTAATTCTCCTGAGAAATGGAGACAAGGCTGCTCCATCCCAATGTCCCATCCTATTACTCCTCTTGGAGGATACGGCACCAGGTTAGTCACTATGAATATGGCCTCACTCAGGACTGTTTAAGGACAGCTGAAGAGACAGCCAAGTGTAAAAGAGGAGACGTAAATAGGGATTTATTGGTAGCTTGGACAAAAATTTTAGCAGGAAGGAATCAGTGAAGGGAATATTGTTAGGGACTAAGGAGACATATTATTGGAGGAGAAACTAACGAAATGATATAAAGTCAAAGATGTAAGAAAAATACATCATTATATTTCTAAAACTGTATCTTGCTGAGTTGTAGAATCTTCTAAACCAAAACAAGCTGTATCTCAAGTGGCACTCCCAAACTGGCTAGGGAGACTGGCTGTGTTTGCTGGATTTTGATTTTGTGGCAGTGTTCCTATTTTATAAAAGATAACATTACCCTTTTTTTATAAACATATATTGTTTATATGTCTTCACTGATTTTTCTAAGAAACCAACAGACCAGATGCCAATCAGATCTTCTAGCGCTACCCACTAGATATCATAATATATTTTGCCTCTTTTTCTTGTTGTTTTGTTTTGTATTTTCTACCTCCTCTTACTTTCCATAAAGTATTTCCAGGCTCACTGGAACTCCAGACCTTTAGGCAGCAGCTGCTATAAAAACAACTGATGGTGTTTCACAATTTCATCATTCCTGTAGCACTTGTCCAAATACTAACCCAGTAAATACTTCTAATACTGCAGCAGATTGGGATCTTCAGTTTAACTTTTTAGCAAGCAGGATACGCAGATCATGAACTTGGAAT
>VZTM01026660.1:0-21180 GCA_013400555.1 Jacana jacana
CTTGGGTAAGAGTGGCTGGAGAGCTTAGGGAGAGAGCCCAGGGCAGGGCATGTCCCACTAGACTAGGTTGCTCAAAGCCCCATTCAGCCTCGCCTTGAACAACTCCAGGGATGGGGCACATCCACAACTTCCCTGGGCAACCTGTTCCACTGTCTCAACACCCTCATATTAAAGAATTTCTTCCTATTATCTAACCTGAATCTATCCTCTTTCAGTTCAAAATCATTGCCCTCTTTCTATAGCTACTCAACCTTATAAAAGAATTCCTCAACTTCTCTCCTGTACACCATTATAAGATCTCCCTGGAGCCTTCTCTTCTCCAGGCTGAAAACTCCAACTCTCTCAGCCAGTCTTCACAGGAGAGGTGCTCCAGCCCTCTGATCATCTTCGTGGCCCCCCGCTGGACCCTTTCCAACAGGTCCATGTCCTTCCTGTGCTGAGGACTCCAGAGCTGGACACAGTTACTCCAGGTGGGGTCTCACAAGAGCAGAGGGGCAGAATCACCTCCCGTGACCTGCTGGCCACATTTGTTTTGATGCAGCCCAAGATGCAGTTGGCCTTCTGGGCTTAGAGAGCACACTGCCAGCTCATCTTGAGCTTCTCATCTACCATCACTCCCAAGCCCTTCTCCTCAGGGCTGCTCTCCAGCCATTCTCCATCCAGCCTGTATTTATACCTGGGAGTGCCACGACCCAGGTGCAGGACCTTGCATGTGGCCTGGTTGAACTTCATGAGGTTGGCATGGTTCCATCTCTCAAGCCTGTCCAGGTCCCTCTGGAAGGCATCCCTTCCCCCAAGCGTGTTGACCGTGCCACACAGCTTGGTGTTGTCAGCAAACTTGCTGAGGGTGCACTCAATCCCACTGTCCCTGTCTCTGACAAAGATGTTAAACAGCACCAGTCCCAGTATCAACCCCTGAGGAACTCCACTCATCACTAGCTTCCACTTGGGCATTGAGCCGTTGACCACAAACAACCCTTTGCGTGCAGCCAACCAACCAGTTCCTGATCCATCAAATCCGTGCCTTCCAATTTAGAGTCCAAGACGTCATACAGGGCAGTACCAAGTGCTTTGCATAAGTCCAGGTAGATGATGTCGGCTGCTCTGCCCTTATCTACTAATGCTTTAGTACCATCGTAGGTGGTTGCCAAATTTGTCAGGCACGACTTGCCCATGGTGAAGCCTTATTGACTGTCACCAATCACCTTCTTATTTTCCATGTGCCCTAGCAGAGATTCCAGAAGGATCTGCTCCACGATCTTGCTGGGCAGAAAAGTGAGACTGACTGGCCTGTAGTTCCCTGGGTCTTCCTTTTTTCCTTTTTTAAAAATGGGGGTTATGCTTCCCCTTTTAGAATCAGCAGAAACTTCACTAGACTGCCATGACTTTTCAAATATAATGGAAAGCAGCTTAGCAACTTCATGTACCTGCTCCCTCAGGGCTGATGGACTTACGCACCTTCAGGTTCCTTAGATGGTCTCAAACATGCTCTTCTCCTACAGGGGCGGTTATTCAATCTCATAGCCCCTGGTTTTCTCCCACTGCAACTTGGGCAGTGTGGTTAGACCCTTGTCAGTGAAGACTAAGGCANTGTCAGTGAAGACCAAGGCAAAAAAGCCATTCAGTACCTCACCCATTTCCGTATCTGGGATGACCTGGTCTCTTGTTTCCTTCAAGAGAGGGCCCACGACTTCCCTAGTCTTGCATTTATCCTTGACATACATGTAAGTTTTTCTTGCTGTCCTTGACGTTTCTGGCTAGATGTCATTCATTGCCAAAATATTTGTGGCAATGGAACACAGACAGGCTGAGTTTTCAAATTTTCAAATTGCTAGGCTGCCACACAGACACAGAAATAAATGGTAAGATAAAACCCCCAAAATCTAAGCAGAGCAGGAACATTTTAATTAACATTATAGGAAAGGACCTTTAAGATCATTAACTTGATCCTATAAACTCAAGGGATTTAAGCACAGTACAAGGCACCTCCTACTTTTGCAGACCTCAAGTTTTCATTAAAATGCACAGTTGACGTATACCTTAGTACTAGGCAGTTTTATGAACTCTCTGTCATCTCCCAACTGGACATCAACCAGTTTGCACAGAATTAAAGCCAACAGGCACCTTTCAAAAGCACTGAGTGAAAGATATCAATACACTCTCTCCTGACCAGATATGAAAGCATCAAAATAACAGCAGCGAAAAAAGAAAGCCAAAATAAACATGTAATGTCAAACTATTTTTAAAATACTCCCACTGTTTTCCAAAACAAAAGATCTTTTGCTAATCTTTGGATAACATTTTGCTGTGACCAAGTGTAGAATAGGTTTATAAACTAATGCATTCCATTTTAGGAAAATAGGACCAGCAGCTATTCTCTACCCTCAACACAGAGTGATTCCTGAGTGCTTAGGGACCACAAACCTTTTCTTGACATCATTTATTCCAATTTGTGAAACACAACATGAATTTCACTGTTATTTATATGATTCGACTTTCTGATATTGGTGGGTACATATATACAAATCATTAAAGAATCATAGAATTATCTAGGTTGGAAAGGACCTTTAAGATCATTAAGTCCAACCATTAACTTAGCATTGACAAAACCACTACTAAACCATATCTCTAAGCACTATGTCTACCTGTCTTTTAAATACCTCCAGGGATGATGACTCAACCACTTCCTGTTCCAGTGCTTAATAAACATATAAGCACAGAAGTTTTTCCTAATATCCAGTCAAAACCTCTCCAGGCACAACTTGATGTAATTTCCTTTTTGTCCTACCTCCTGTGACTTCGGAGAAGAAACCAAGTCCCATCGCTCTACAACCTCCTTTCAGTTAATCATAGAATCATTCAAGTTGGAAGAGACCCTTGGGATCATCGAGTCCAACCATTAGCCCTACTCTACAAAGTTCTCCCCTACACCATTACCCCCAACACCACATCCAATCTACTCTTAAACACATTCAGGTATGGCAACTTAACTACCTCCTTGGGCAGCCAATTTCAGTGCCTGACCACTCTTTCTGTGAAATTATTTTTCCTAATGTCCAGCCTAAACTGTTGTAGCTTGAAGCCATTCCCTCTTGTTCTACTGCTAATTACCTGTGAGAAGAGACCAGCACCAACCTCTCTACAATGTCCTTTCAAGTAGTCAGAGAGAGCGATGAGGTCTCCCCTCAGCCTCCTATTCCTCAAACTTACAGTCCCAGCTAAGTTAGTTATAGAGGGTGATAAGGTCTCCCTTCGACCTCCTTTTCTCCAGGCTGAAAACCTCAGCTTCCTCAGCCACTCCTCATAACACTTGTTCTAAACACCCCTGAACAGCTTCATTGCCCTTCTCTGGACACATTCCAGAACTTAATGAATTTTTTGTGGTAACAGACCCAAAACTGGACACAGTACTCAAGATGGAGCCTCACAGTGCTGAGTACAGGGGGATGATCACCTCCTGAGTCCTACTCAACATGCTGTTCCTGATACAGGCCAGGATGCTGTTGGCCTTCTTAGCCACCTGGGCACACTTCTGCCTCACACTCAGGTGACCGTCAAACAGCAGCCTCAGGTCCTTGTAAACCAGGCAGCTTTCCAGTCACTCTTCCCCAAGACTGTAGCACTACCTGGGGTTGTTGTGACCCAACTGCAGGACCTGGCCTTGTTGAACCTCATCCCTTTGGCCTCGACTAATCAATGCAGCCTGTCCAGATCTCTTTCCAAAGCCTTTCTACCCTCAAGTAGGTTGACTCTCTCACCTAACTTGTTGTCACCTGCAAACTTACTGAGGGTGCACTCAATCCCCTCATCCAGATCCTTGATAAAGGTGTTAAAGAAAACCAGCCTAAAAGACTGAGCGCCAGGGAACACCACTGGTGATCAACTGGATTTAACTCCATTCACCACCATGCTCTGGGCCTCCAGCCAGTTTTTAATCCAGTGGAGAGTACTCTCATCCAAGCCATGGGCAGCCAGTTTCTCCAGGAGGATACTGTGGGAGGCTGTATCAAAGACCTTACTAAAGTCCAGGTAAACAACATCCACAGCCTTTTCCTCATCCACCAAACATATCACATGCTCATAAGAAGGACATCAGGTTTGTTAAGCCAGACCTGTCTTTCATGAACCTGTGCTGGCTGGGCCTGATCATCAGGATGTCCTTCATGTGCTGCATAATGGCAATCCGGATGATCTGTTCATGACAGATCAGGTTGCCCAAACAAGTCGTGGAAGCCACATCCCTGGGAGCATCAAGGCCAGGCTGGAAGGGGCTTTGAGCAACCTGGGCTAGTGGGAGGTGTCCCTGCCTATGGCTGGTGGGTTGGAACCTGATGATCTTTAAAGTCACTTCCAACTCTAACTCACTTGTGGAACATCTGACTCTACTACTAAAGATGGAGAAAAAGAAGGCATAAATACCTAAGCCTTCTCTCCATCTTTTGTCTCCACATTACTGCATCTGTTAAAGGATGGAGATTTGCCTTAGTGCTCCTTTTGTTACTAATATATTTATAGAAACTCTTTTTATTTATTGCTCCTAATATCCAAAGCTAAGCTAAATTCTAGTTGGTCTTTGACCCTTGGAATTTTCTCTCTACATAGCCTTACAACATCCTTGTAGCCTTCTTGAGTAGCCAGCTCCTTTTTCCATAGGCCATAATATCTTCTTTTTCCCCTAAGTTGTAACCATGTGTCTCTGTTCAGGCAGGCCTGTCTTTTCCCCACTGACAGCCTGTTTTTCAGCACCTGGGGACAGTCTGCTCCTGTGCCTTTAAGACTTCGTTCTTGAAAAATATCCAGCCTTCCTGGATACCTCTGCCCTTCAGGGCTGCCTCCCAAGAGGCACAAGCAAGCTCCTGAAAAGCCCAAAATCTGCCCTCCAGAAGTCCATGGCAGCAGTTCTGGTAGCTGCCCTCCTTGCTTCTCTGAGAATCAAAAACTCTTATCATTTCATGACCGCTATGCCCAAGACAGCCTCCAACACCCCCCTTCTCTATTTACAAACAGCAGGTCCAGGAAGGCTTCTTCCCCAGTTGGCTCCCTCACCAGCCGTGTCAGAAAGTTCTCTCTAACACACTCCAGGAACCTTTTGGACTGTTCTCTCTCAGCTGTGTTGTATTCCCAACTGGTATCTGTAGGTTGAAGTCTTCCACAAGGGCTAGTGATTTTGAGCTTTCTCCCAGCTGCTTGTAGAATATTTCACCTACCCCTATATTCTGGTTGGGTAGTTTATAACAAACTCCTACCATGATATCAGCCTTGTTGGCCCTCCCCCTGATTTTTACTCATAACCACTCAACCCAGTTATCTCCATTGAGTTCTTGACATGCATAACACTCCCTAACACACTGATCCACCCCACCTCCTCTTCTTTCTTGCCTGTCCCTGCTGAAGAGTTTGTAGCCATCTAATGCAGCACCATGATGGCAGCTACACCGTAGATTTCCTGCTGCACAATGTCTTCTGGGTCTTCCTGTTTGTTGCCCATGCTGTGTGTGTTAGTGCAAAAGCACTTCAGCTGGGCTACTGATCCTACCACCTTTTTCTGGCAGAAGCCTTAACTCCTATCTGGCTATTCCCAGGCAAAGCCACAGTTCCTAAGCCATCAATGACCCTTGCTTCTCTGCTGCTGCATAAAGCTCCATCTCCTGCTTTCACTGAGACAGCGGACCAAGGGACCTCACCAGCATCTCATCCCACAGACACTGGCACACCACTCTCAGGCTTACATCTAAAGAACCTGGTTTCATCCCATTCCCTCTTCAAATCTAGTTCAAAACCTTTTTGATGAGCCCTGTCAACTCCTGTGCAAAGATCCTTTTTCCCCTTTGAGACCAGTGTACCGCATCCATCTCCAGCAGACCTGGTGGCATGTAAACCATCCCGTGATCAAGAAAACCAAAAGTCCTGCTGCTGACACTAGACTCAGAGCCAGGCACTGGTCTGCCGGCTCATCTTGTGGATTCCCTCATCCTTCCCTGCAACTGGAATGACTGAGAACACTGCTTGTGCTCCTAACCCCTTCACAAGTTGTCCAAAGGCCCGGAAGTCTCTCTTGACTGCACCTGGGTTTCTCATCAATTAATCTCTGCCTGTCTGAAAAATGTGTAGCAGGTAGTAATCTGAAGATCTTACCAGGGAGGGAAGCTTTCTTAACATGGGCCTCAGGGAGGCAGCAGACTTCCCTGAGAAGTGGGTCTAGTCTTATCTGCTTATCAAGCCTTCTGCTCTCGTCAGGATAGAGTCACACTATGACAGTGTCCCATCATTTTTTCTTAACTGAAGATGTTTTGATGTGGGGTGTAGTCTGACCTTGACAACACCTCTGTGGACATTGAATCATCTTCCTTGCTATGATTGGGTTCCCTTTGCACAGCCTTATACCTACTTTTTAGGGGTACTTGGGAAGGTTGGGGGGTTACTGGAGTGATACATCCGCTTTGCCAGGCAGGAGCATGTTCCCATAGCCCCCTATCCTCTAAACTAGGATCATCCAGGCAGAGAGAGGATGGGGAATCCTCTGTGTCATGTGGCCTTTCTGCTTGTTGGCCTGGTTCGGGGGAAGTAGGCTGCGACTCGAGCATTCTGCATTCTGTCTCCCTCTCAAACTCCCTGATGATTCTCAATCTACTTACCTCTTCCTGGAGCTCTGTCACTAGGCGGAGGAGTTCCTCTACCAGCACACACATCCCACAGACATGCTCACTGCTGCTATCTGATACTAGCATAAGGGTAGGGCACATGCTGCAGCCTGACACCTGCTCAGCTTGGATCCAGTAAGTAAAGACATCTCAGTGAATGGTCCGTTAGCCTTCTTAGACATTTCATTAATTTCCTCACTATTTATCTTCAAAGAAACAACAGGCAGTTGGATTTCTGGGCTGGGAGCACAAATTGCCAGCTCATGTTGAGCTTCTCATCAACCAGCTCCCCCAAGTACTTCTCCTCAGGGCTGCTCTCAATCTGTTTCTCCACTCAGGCTGTATTTGTGCGTGGGATTGCCCCGACCCACATGCAGGACCCTACACTCGACCTGGTTGAACTTCATGAGGTTTGCACACGCCCACCTCTTAAGCCTGCCCAGGTTCCTCCAGGTGGCATCCCTACTCTCCTGCATGTCAACTGCTTAACCTTAAATTCATTATTTTAATCAGAAGTTTTAATGTTTTATTGTAAATGTCTGCTTATTGGATAAAATACCTTTGTAGTAGAACAAATACAACAAAATGAAGCACCATTTCATCTGTTCACAAAGAAAAATATCAATGAGCACTTCCAGAACAAACTGATTTTGCAAAATTCTGAACTGAGGGAAAGAGAAAGGGAGACAGCACAAAATTGAGTGCTTACCACAAAATTTTGGTGCAATTTACTAATCACAGCAGCAAGTATCTTATGCAAAACTTCATTTTTACAGAGAACAGGAATATTCTAATGGTAATACTCTAACAGCTCAACACCTATCACTTGATAAATATAACTATTTCTTAGAATGGAAGCAACTTCAAGTTTCCCAGCACACTGTTTTTTATTTGCTTTCTGAGATGTCAGAAAAATGGTGGGCTACTTATTTTCCAAGTTGTTACTGTAACTCATATGTATATTTTGTACATTTATTGGTGGCATATTCATATGCTTCAATTGGTAATGCTGACAATACACAATGAACAGAGATTAACGCAACACAGCCTTTATACAATCACAAGGTTTTTTGTGTGTCATTCTTAAATGGTGATGTCCTCAAATTGCCCACATTTCTAACATCTAATTCAAACTACAATGGTTCACTGATTTATTTTGCAGTCACCAATGAAGCATTTCATCATATAAATGCATTTGACAAAATGCACAAAGCTCAGGCCCCACCGCTGCCATTTCCCTTATATTCTTGGGTCTTGTTTTGTTATGCAGGAAAATCACACAGAAGTTTTATGCTTTATAATTAGTTGAAAAAATACTGCAGGGTTTGTGGTTCTGTTATGCACTGTAACTTGTGAGCACTTGTGAGCCATCTGTTGAAAAGCATCTGTCCTAAATGTTCACTAGTGTTACTTTGGTGGCAGCTGCTTCCATCGTTGCAGTACAGCACAGCCATGTGAGGCACTCAAGGCCACTGATGGCAAGACGCTGAAGAGCTTGAGAGCTTCTGAAATACAGGGTTTGAAGAAGGAATCAAGCCTTAATATTGTGTGGCTGTCAGTTGCCAAGATGTGCAGTAAAAAGAGTTTCTAGTGAACTTTATTACCAAGCATGTAGGTGCTGTTTTCTCTGGTTCCAGGTTTTTCTCAGGTAATAACTCCTTTTGAAAAAAACCAGTTGTTTCGTTTTAGATTCAGTATTATAAAAAGTGAGTCAAGACCAAACAAATAGCTGACTGGATTAAAGTGAGATGCCCCAAATAAGGGATGAAGGCTACAGGGTGGGTCTTGGAGGAGAACATATCAGCAGTTATTTGCTTTAATGGCGCTACTTACTGTAGGATCAAGGAGCTGTCAGACCTGTTAAGCTACCAATGACGGAAGACTTACAACATGCAAGAGACTTTAAAGATGTCCCGAATATATTCATATTCTAGAATATTTTATCAAACTACAGTATCTAAGAACTAATGCAAGACAGAGTATGCTTTAGAAAATGAGGTTTCTTATGAGAATTCAGTAATAAGAATGACATACTTTCTCAGCTTTATCAGCCAAAGAAAAACACGTTTATATTGTCTCACTGCTTCTTCATCACATACTATCTTCCATGGACTTGGCACACCCTAGTTTTTTATACTGAGGTATTCCTTAAATCCTCTGAATTTTTAATGAATGGCTGAAATATGTACAAATTTTGTGAAGTTTTATGTAGAAAAACAAGACACGGCTACAAACAAAACCAGTGTATATTTAATTAGCTAAACGGGTGAATCTCTAAATCATTTCACAGCTCTAAGCCAGATAATAAAGCTTTGATAAGTTAATCAGTGTGCACTGGGGGAATACATCCCTTTAAAATCTCAGCTAAACTGAGGCAGGGGAAGCTCAATTAAAGCTGATTACCAAACCGCTCAGTTGTAGACACTTTAATGATAAGTATTAATAGTGCTCACTAAAAGCAGGCATAGACTACAGATAAAGTTATTTCCAGTTTCAGTTTGATTCTTCTGTCACAACTTACTTTTCACCATTCAGATTGATGTGAACTAAATGAAATCATTAATCTATTCGCTAAATAGGATGGACCATTATTATCTTACCTGTGAAATTGCAATACCAGACTAAAATTGCTGACAATAAGCATTGTTTCTTCCTCTGCAGGTCAGACAAGATACAAAATTTCCATGTATGTATTTGAAAGAAACATTAAGAACTATATTATAATCCATTTTACAAAGGGAAGGAGGTCTGGGACAACAAAGACTCGAAAATACATCAAGTCATCTGCAAACTTTGTGCGGCAAAAAGATTGTATGAAGGTTTGTTTTAATGAGCTTAATTTGTCACTGAAAGTAATCCAGGCATGAAAAAGTGTGACACAGACCACAGCACGTAGTACTGACTTCAGTGTTTACAATGGCCAAGAATTGACCTCCGAACAGTTATGATTACACTTTACAGCATTCCACTTGCTCCTTCTGGAAGATCTGATTAAGTTCATGTTGGTTAAATTCGAAGAGGAAAACTAAGTCCTTTCCTATCCTCCTGAAGCCTAAAGAGGCTTCATATGCACAAGCACATGGCATATTTTATCATAACTACGACACAATAGCTGTTTTATTTTTAAAATATTTTGGACATGAGCACTGTATTTAGCCACGAGATAAATGTGTCAAAGTCAATTGCAGGACAATGCAAAACATAACACAGACCTTGTCTATCTGCCTTGTCTCTACTTGTATTTTTTTATCAACGCTTAAAACAAACCAACCAACCAACCACAAAAGTATCAAAAGAAAACAACCCAAAATAACCCAAACCCAAAATCACAGCAGCAGCATAAACCAAAATGAATCTTTGTTTCCAGGAGGACAGAGCTTGTGACAACCATCCACTGAAGTGGATGATGTTCTAAGCAAATAAACACAGGTCTGGAAAAGATCCATACCTACCTCTTGCATTGGACACATAAACATTATATAAACAGTTGAAGGAATGAGAGGAAGGCAGTTATAAATAAATATCATATGAAATGTTTTCATATTGTGGAGTAAGATTTGCACATCATAAACTGGGAATTTTTCCTTCTCACAAATTAGTATTGCTTTTATTCCCTATGCTATTAACCCTCCTGACACACAGGTAAGATTTTCAGTTCAGAACCTTGACTTTTCTTATTGAACAATTAAGCAGTACATTGCACTCCCTTTGCAAATCAGTGACTGAAATAAACGACAGTCCTGGAATAACAGTATTAAATTCAACACTATAAAATTATAATCAGTAATAGAATTATGCCATAATGAGGAAATCTGTTAGATTGTGGGTTTATCTTCCAAGAGATTTATGAAACACGCACTGCACATGCACTCTACCAAGCAGTATAACAGAGTAAGCCTATCTTAGTCAGTTGGGGGAATTTAGGATTACAGTGTCTCTGTCAGATGAAAACAGAGTCCGTATGAGAAAAAACATGGAAATATGCCAGTGTCTGGTCTTGAAGAGTTCCATGACAGCAGAAACAATGACCTTTTGACAATTTTTAGAAAAGTTTGTATGCATAAGACAAGCTTTGAGCACAGTACCTGGGCTAAGCTCTATGGTGGGTATGAAAAGGCAAGGGCTTTATGCATGCTTGAAGGCTCAGATTATTCTTCTTACTAGCAGCAGTGTTATCATTCTACCATATGTACTGCTTGAACTACAAGTTTACCTAAGCTGTTCAGAAAAGATGGAAAAATGGGACTTCTCTTTGTCAGTACATGGATAAAGGATTATAGACAATCTTCCCTTCTTCCACAGATCCCAGATAGTGCCCGTTTGTGAATGCAGATTTTTCTGCAAAGCTCTGCTTTGGCCAGGGCTGAAGAAGGGACAGGACAGGTTCTGACATCCAGCCTGAGGGGTGTCGTGGCAGGGGTGGTTAGCTAGAGTTCAGTCCTCTGGCAAAGAGCTTGCTGTGTTTTTATTTGCTACTTCTATATGCAAAGGAACTTCAATTAGCTGCATGCTGTCTGAGACAAGACAGCCTTTATAAGCTTCAAAATGGCCTAAAAATAATGCCTTCTATTCCATAACTGATATGTGGGACTCTACCACAGAATATACAATAGCTATGGTGTTACACAGAGAGCTGTACCTTGGTTCTATCTGGAGCCTACATTTTTGTGGAGTATTTATAGAACTACCCAATTTATAGACTGCTTAAGTTTAGCTTAAGAAACAAGGTGTCTTTCAAAAGATAATTCAGAATTAACTCTGTGGGATGCTTTATTGCTTGCAAGTTACATAAAGTCAGTAAAAGGGCAAGGAACCCACGACAGCAAGTGATCACTAGAGAAGCAATGCTGACACAAAAGGACAGCGTGCCTGAAAACACATGGAGAGAGGTTAAACCTCCTCCATCTCAGAAAGAATAATGCTCTGGAAAAGAATCCTGCTCTTTCTAGCTGGCCCAGGAAAAGCATTGTAAGTAAATGTATAGGGAGAAAGAAGAGGTAGAGCCTAACTGATGACAGGGAGACAAATACATTCCTGTACTCCAGTAAGAACTAACTAACATTTCTTAGTGGTGTTGGTAATGGTTTATTGCATGTTTTGTAGCTGACCCACCTCATACACTCTTAACCTTTGTTAAAGTACATTATGTTTGCAGCAAAAAGCAAAGCCATAGAAAGCTGACCATTGAATCTGTAGCATTCACTACACCTTGAGCATTATTTTTAAAGGGGCATTCAAAGGGAGAATTACCTGCTTTGGTCTAAGCTACAGTAGTTATTTTCAGTGTCCATTAACTGAGTACCTAAACCCAGCATCTGTGAGATGACAGGATTTGGAATTAAGCAGGAAAATCACCAACAAAATAGAGAAATATAGTAAAAGCCACAAAATTTTCCAGGGCAAGTTTTAACTCTTAGTAGCAGTGATGGCAACCATTTAACAACCAAGTGTTCAGTCAAATAACTCAATGTAAGCAACCTGTAATTGATTTGCTGAAGCTGCCTTCAGGAAGATATCTACTACTAATTGTTTAAGAGTTGAGAGTGTAAAGGGCAAAGCCACAGTAACTGAAGAGATCAAGAAATATCTTGAACTGGGTAGAAGATTGTTTTATTACTAAAGATAATTTTCTTTTGTGTTGATGTTTGATACTATTTGCTTTTGATAACTATTAAATGAGGCAAATAGAACAGGAAGGTGTTTCTTCCCAAAGTAAAAAACACAATACTGTAACTATTATTGCAGCAAACCCCACCCTTAAATTTATTGGAAACTTTACTATCAAGAAGCTGCTTGACAAGACAGTATAGCTTAAGCAATAACATTACATATACACATGCACTATCACTTGATCTTCTAATGAATACAATTCAAATTTAAGTCTGTGACCTTTATCCGGCTTTGAAATAAATTATGTTGGTTTCCTTCTATGGAAAGCACTTTCTCAAGTAGTGATAGGAAATTCTTTTTTTCGGGCTTATTTTTTTAAATATTTTTTCATAGAAAAGCTGAGAGCTAACAATAACTTTGCTGCTATTCTTAGCAGAAGAAAGTTAAGGCCTCAAAGAAGAATCTTTTATTAATATAATTCATACCTAGATCACATTAAATCTGTTACCATGTAATCATCTCTTACCAACTCTTTTCAATGCTTGCACATTTACAAACTGTATTGTAGCATAAAAACCTATCAGAACATTCACTCCTTTAAGGAACTCCTTGACTTGAGCACAGCTACTGCCAAGCTCTTTTGTCAGCTTCACTTGCCTAACAAGATGGCAACACGAATATCATCCCCCTTTCCTCAGATGGAGACAAAACCTACTAATAATCACAAGGAACTCAAGTCTCCTGGAAGTACTGTTTTGATGTTATCAAATATTGGCAGGGAGATCATGGAACACTGAAGCCACACAAACACATACAGAGAACAAGAGCAGAATAGCCTCAAACACTGAACTGTGTTTTCTCTTATTGCCAGGACACAACTGCCTAGTTGCTCCACACTGATTTTGGATACTGAACATGAACATAGGACTCTTGGTTGGCAATTAAGGACAGTTTTTTCTTGGATTGCTTCATTGCCTACTTCTTTTTAATATGATTAAAATAGTACTGCTAAATTCTGTTTCTCTGACTTGCACATGTCTAAAATCACCAGGTATATGATTAATTTAAAAAGGAATAATCACTTTTATGTTACTTGCCTTCATATACAGTTCACTTTCAAATTATTTAAGAAATAGGTGTATCTTACCAGGACTGGTTCTGTACTGCTCAGACAGACTGCTGACCTTTTGGCAGGAGGGAATGCACCGATGGTATGGCGAAGGTGTTTTCACTAGGAAAGAAAAAAAGATACAATTCCTCTTCAGTAACAGCTAAAATGTTAACAGTGCTATTAAAATAAATAAATAAATAGAGACGGTAATTTCCTCACCATATGAAGTCTCTGGTGACATGGGAAAAGCTGGTGTGGATGGGGCACCTTCATTTCCATTTTTTGTTGGGGAGCAGACTCCCCCTTCTATTTCATCTTGGTAACAGACAACAGCCATCTAGAAAGGAAAAATAATAGTGCGAAAATTCCCACTTAACCCTACAACACAGTGAGGCATTTTTCATCGGATTATAGAAGGTTTCATATAATCTGATCCACTGTTCCAGCAGAGAGCTCTTGGAACACGGAAAACACGCCAACACACGGACCGGACAAGATCAGTACATCATTAAATATTGAATTGCATTTATTATTGCCACAATGCAACCACCCAATTGCTTCACTTTGATTTTGGACACTGAACACAAACACGGGACTTTGAGCATTCACTTCAATCAATACATCTTGAAAAATTCTTCATTGTTTACCTCCTTGGTCTCCCCTACAGGAACTGGTGATCCTGGATTTACAGTCTGGTCAGTGGCAGGAGACATTATGCATCCACACCTGTTATATGATGGCTGCCCAGAGATGTTATTGTCATACTGCCCGATGCTTAACTTTCTGACCCTTCCTCCTGTTGCATCACTATCTTGTGTACCTGTTCCTGAAAACAAATAGGTAAACTGATTAACTATTTCTTTTTTCCGTTAGAGCTGTTAAAACAAACTTCACTATTGTGCCCTGATTCTGTTCAAGGTGGCTCATGAAATAACTGGTTTCGCAACTGCTTTACGAAACCACACAGGTGGGAAAAAAATTAAAATCAGTTGTAGTTAGCCTTGCTGACACAAGCTGGAATATACTTGCAGTGCATCTGGTTCTGGAAGAGTGCAGCACCATGCTTCAGCTGACGCTTATTTTCCTAAGAGGTTGCTCCCAGTGCCACCGGTAGAGCCTGCCAGCAGGGGGCGGCTACGGGCCGCCAAAGGGGCAATCCCTCTTTTCCATCCGTAACAGACAGCAGCGCTCTGCAGCGGAACCGCTGCTGCTTTCCAGCACTGCATTTCCCCCGAAAAAAAAAGAGCTTCTTTGCTAACACCGACCCTGGCCCTTATCAACTCAGCTCACCGTACACGTTTTGTGACACACGTGGCTATCACACTTAGTCATAAAAAATAGGTACTGGATACACAGGAAGAGGTGTAACCTTTTGGAGTCTGAGCAATGGAGCTCAAGAGGAAACTGAGCCAGCAGAATGATCCAGGATATTCAAGGGCATAAAGCAGTATTTGTTTCCAAAGTCACTATTAAGAAAGCATCATTAGATATAGCTGTACGATTAGCAGAACTTTCTACTTAGTGATCTACGCCCACCAACAGGC
This sequence comes from Jacana jacana, assembly GCA_013400555.1. Classification (NCBI taxonomy): domain Eukaryota; kingdom Metazoa; phylum Chordata; class Aves; order Charadriiformes; family Jacanidae; genus Jacana; species Jacana jacana. The sequence goes on from VZTM01026660.1 coordinate 14,907, forward strand.
GCTTTCACACTATTCTTGCAGCAATTGGTTTTTATACCCTTCTTCGTAAGTCAAAGATAAGGATCCGACAGTACTCCTTATTGTGTAAGTCACAGGACAGTACAAAAATTCAGCATGCATAGCAGCTTTTCAGATGATCCTCTAATAGTTTTATTGCCTATATATGCAAAAACGTCTTTGAAAATTAGTTATTTTTCTTAAAAGAAGCTGAGGATAACTAAAACAAACTTATTTTCATTGCTTGGTATCCTTTAAATTCTTACAATCATTTCCAGCTGTGTGTGTTGATTAGCAGCACACGAACTTGCTTTGGCCGGGGCGTTGAACTAGATGATCTTTGAAGGTCCCCTTCCACCCCCTACCATTCTGTGATTAACCACATGCCCTACAAACCTTGGATCACAGAATCATAGAAACAGTGAATTATTCGGGTTGGAAGAGACCTTTGGGATCATCGAGTCCAACCATATCACGGCACCAATCATGGCACTGTAACAGTGGGAATCCAGAGCATGCTCCTCATCTAAACCAGCAGGGAGGCTGAACCAGTCACGTTGGTAAGAGAAAGAAAATTAGTGTACACCTTCCACACACACCTGTTTCTTAACCCAAAGTAGCTGATAGAAGTCAAATTGTAAAATTGACATGCAGCAGAAGTGTCCGTATTATAGACATTTCACCTTGATTATATAGCACAATTACAGAGCATGAATGCACGAACAGGTTTCTGCCTAAGAAAACAGCTTTCACACAAGATTAAAATATAGACAGGGATTTCAGACCAAAATCCATGGTACTTAAGTGGTTCTGCATTGAGGTATATATGCATCAACCTGAATAACCTGCTGGCAAGAAGCGGCTTATCCTAAAAATACTAATAAACCTCTTGTAAAACTACAGAACTAAGACACTTTCAAAAATCCAGCTCTGCTACCATCAAAGCCAATGTGATATAACAAGTACTAAAACAAATAAATAAATAAAATCCTGTTAGTCAATTTTGAAAATTCTAGCAATCAGGTTAAATTTCAGGGTCCAAATTTAGTCAGTTATTTATTTTACCAAGTCCATATAACCATATGTATCACATCTTGGAAAAGACACAGCTGAGATTCTGTTTTTATGGTACAACTTTGAAAACTAAAATACTTTTTTAAGCACCCATATTGTAAACACTCATTTAACCCTTTTCGCCCTGACTAGAAATGTGGTCTTTCAGTGGAAAGAGAATCTTCTGAAGATACTGTGAGCAAAGGAGATTCATCAATCAAGATCTTTGAAGCCAGAAAAGAAAAGGACATGAAATCACAAATATCTTCCAAACTTCTTAAGTGATCATTAAGATTTCTACTGAAATTGAACACAGCATTGTAGACAGACTTCATACTACTCCAGAATTTACCAACTTTTTGCCTTGGAATCCTTTTGTTATTTGTAGTTTCTGTAACAAAAAATAAGAGGGAATCACCACACAGAATCTTACAATTGGAAGAAAACATCCAAGAGCAGGCACTCCCAGTCCTACCACTCCTCTGCAGGAGCAACTGGGAGCCAGGAACAACAGGTGACAGTTTCATTCCATTTGTAACTAAGTTATTAAGGTACAGGCAGTTTCTTTCTGAATGCACCTTTCCTACATAACACAAACCTGTAGGTCACTTTGAGAAGAGAACATATACCTTTTTAGTAGGTCAAAACAGACCTTAAAATTTAGCACAGATTTTACTTGTCACGCTAATGATAATTTAGCATCAATGATATTCATACACCCACGCCATTAGTAATCATACACTCAGGAGCTTGTGATTTTTATGAAGTTAATATAGTCCTCAGAAAGCTGCAAATAGGTATCTTGGGAAAACTGGGTATTTTACTTAAACAGGCTGGAAGTACTTTACACATCAAATTCTCAGCAGACAGTGGACAAGAAAGGAGAGAAGTTGAGCTGTTCTATTGCAATAAAACTTAAATAAGTTGAACCTAAGAAATTAAGATTAAACAAAGTCATCAGCAAAAAAAATATATAGTTTATTAGTTTCGCGAATGTACATACCTTCAGAGTTGCCTCACTTAATGGAACATGTGAGCTACTACCATAAAGTTACTCTAAAGTTACTAATTTAAAAGGCATCTTTTACAGGAGCTAAGAATTCCTAGGAACCACATAATTCATTTTTATTCTTGTAGTTTAGCTTAAAGCTTTGGCAGAGCTCCATAAATATCCCGTAAACATATTTATTTCTTTGAAGGCATTTTGTATACTCTCATTTCTCTCTTTTACCTTGTGAACTACAAAAATAATTTTCTTTTCCCTGAAGAACAAATAACAACATTCCAACAGATTGGCATCAGAACCTCATCAGGCATTTATCTTGCCAGATAGTTATTACTGTGCCAACGCTACAGCTAACAGAGCACGGCCAGTGGTTTGTTGGTTTCTTTAGCTGCTTACCTTTCCTGGACTACTATTGAGAAGTATTTATAACTGTTAGAAAGAAAACAATACAAAGCCAACAGTCTTGTCTGCAGTGGCATGTCAACAAGAGTGCTCTATCTCATATATTTTCAGTTGTCCCAGCTAAACTTCAGAAACTATTAAGTTAACTCTTCAAGTGTCATACTTGAATTTACCAAGTGCATGAGGCACACCACTGAAAAGGCCCACATATACTTTCAGTTGCTACAACTAGTAAGATGATGCTTATTTCCTTCCACTTCATTCACAAGGCTTGTGAACTAGCCTCAAAACCAGTTTTATGTGAGGGTGTGTCAAACACTGCAGATGTGGTGGGACTCTTCGGGAAGAACTTTTCTTGTGGAGGGGGAAAAACAAGTTGGACGATAGGCCTTCTGCCCATTATGGAAGTCCTTATCCTTTGTGCAACAGAACTATCAGTCTTTCCCAAGAGCTAGCATAGTCCATCTAAGACCTTCACTTAACCACTGCCTAGTGTGTATCACAGCCAACTGTGCAAGTTACAGCTGAAGCGGAAACCCCTTACAATAGGTAATTTTTAAAAGCTCCTAAGAATTTTCAGCATCTTTTTGTTTACCCTTATATAAGGAGCTCTAAATAACACTATGACTGAGCTTGAAGAGATGCAGTCACCNTATAAGGGGCTTAATATATATATTTGCTTATATATTTAATATATTTGCTTATATAAGGGGCTCTAAATAACACTACAACTGAGCTTGAAGAGATGCAGTCACCATTTAAAGATTATTTCAGGCTACTCAACTGTCCTTCTATTTGTCTATGACATTTTTCTTGACAGGTGGTTGGTTTGTGCAGCTAAAACAAAAGCAATGTATTATAGAGAAGAGTTACATAAACCCAATAGACTTATTGAGGGGGTGGGGGAGATTATGATACATCGATTCAAAACAGGATAAAAATGCTTTAGAATCTCCATATTCACATGATAACCTGTTACCATTCCAAATACATTAAAAAAATATTTAGAAGTTATTTATCCCTTGAATAACATGCAGGGTCCATAATGTCTTCAAATTATCAAAATAAAAATTCTCATTCTTTAATATGAAGGAAACAGAATAGAAGAGAATATTCCAGGTGGAAGGCACCTACAATGATCAGCAAGTCCAACTGCATGACCACTTCCATTGATAGAACTGGAGAGCAACAGATGTCATCTACCTGGACTTATGCAAAGCACTTGGTACTGCCCTGTATGACGTCTTGGACTCTAAATTGGAAGGCACGGATTTGATGGATCAGGAACTGGTTGGTTGGCTGCACGCAAAGGGTTGTTTGTGGTCAACGGCTCAATGCCCAAGTGGAAGCTAGTGATGAGTGGAGTTCCTCAGGGGTTGATACTGGGACTGGTGCTGTTTAACATCTTTGTCAGAGACAGGGACAGTGGGATTGAGTGCACCCTCAGCAAGTTTGCTGACAACACCAAGCTGTGTGGCACGGTCAACACGCTTGGGGGAAGGGATGCCTTCCAGAGGGACCTGGACAGGCTTGAGAGATGGAACCATGCCAACCTCATGAAGTTCAACCAGGCCACATGCAAGGTCCTGCACCTGGGTCGTGGCACTCCCAGGTATAAATACAGGCTGGATGGAGAATGGCTGGAGAGCAGCCCTGAGGAGAAGGGCTTGGGAGTGATAGTAGATGAGAAGCTCAAGATGAGCTGGCAATGTGCTCTCTCAGGCCAGAAGGCCAACTGCATCTTGGGCTGCATCAAAACAAATGTGGCCAGCAGGTCACGGGAGGTGATTCTGCCCCTCTGCTCTTGTGAGACCCCACCTGGAGTAACTGTGTCCAGCTCTGGAGTCCTCAGCACAGGAAGGACATGGACCTGTTGGAAAGGGTCCAGCGGAGGGCCACGAAGATGATCAGAGGGCTGGAGCACCTCTCCTATGAACACAGGCTGAGAGTTTTGGGACTGGTTAAATAACAGGTTCGGCAGACAGACAACTTGGAAATCATTGCTGTGTACACGCATGTCACACACGGAGCCTAAAAAGAGGACCAGACAAAGCCGATGCACTTAAAGGGAGCTTTTAACCATAGCTTCAAGCTGTGTGAGAAGTTAGCATGACATAAAAGAGGCTCTACCAGTTCAACCTACAGATCAATATAACTCATAGCTCTCTTGAGGAACTTACAGTGAAAACTCACACAAGGCTGTTTTTCCAGTACCCCCTTCATAGGCCTCAGCGTACTGTTGAAAGCTAAAATAGGAATCTAGGGAGAAATACATTAGCATTGCGGAAATTCCTGATGCTGCTGCCTATACAGCAGTTTTAAAAGACCTGCATAACTCTGACTACCCATTACTGTGAAACACAGAGATTCAGTTCAACAAGAGGCTTAAGAATTCATCAAGGAAAAAAAAAAGACAACAGTCCATTAACTTCTAACAGCAGAGCCTTCAGGAACTGTCCCACATACTAAAAAATGTTACCACATTATCCAAATCAAAAGTTATTTCCTCCTCTGGCATCATTTCTCTTCTACAAAGTTTAAGATATTTGCAGAAGGTATGTAATGATCAAACTTTCAAGACAGCTTTATGCTTAGACCAAAGCAGCAGAAGGTATTTAAAGCAATTCTTTCAGCTTTACAATCACTGTTATATAGGAAAAATAACATCTTCAAAAGTAGCAAGAAAAAACTTGAGCTAAACATTGTTGTGTTGGAAAAAGAACAAGCAAACATATACCCAGTTGAAACAAAATAATAGATTTCTGATGCGAGTCCTAACAGACTATCTTGTTATGCTCAAATTTTCAAATTCTCAGCTCTATAGGAACACTGTTTCAAAGGGATTAATCATAACAAAAACCAACTGAGCTGTCTGTGATATCTTCAGTGCCTTAATCTTTCTAAAATATAGTAGGAACTGTTACTACGACCAGAAAAATCTCTTTGTCCTTGAAAAAATACCCAATGCTTAGCAATGATTAACAAGTAAACTCTTCTTTTTTGTTCTATCTAGAGTAAGTAGTAAACTAGGAGTCCAAACTTCTTATAATCCATTAGTCTAACAAGCAAGTGAAAAGGTCTAAACTTTACCCAAAATCCAAATAGGCCATTAAACCCACCCATGTAGGACACAGCAGCTTTACAGGTCTGGCCATTTTGGAGCGGGGATGAGACATGGGTGAATAATGGTAGGTTTTAGTGAAAACGCATAAAAATCTTTCTGTTCTCTAGGCTTATTAACAGATTCTTGCTTTTACAGTTTTCTAGGTAGAAGCAAAACATTGTTTTAGCTTTCCCTCTCTACCCAATAAGCATAAGCATTGTGATTAAAGACTTAGACTCTTAGCCCTTTTACATTGTCCCAAGCAAGCCTGTTGCAAAATCCAAACTGGTATCTCCAAAGCTGTACAGAGATGTCATCACGAAGAGATATGACTCAGGTGCTCACATCCTTAAAGTTACAGGATTGAAAAAAATTTGTGGAACAAGTACATAACATAAGTTAAATTAAAAATTATTGTGATGCTAAATGTAACTGAAGTTCCATTTTCAACTTAACCCTAATTTAACTAAATTTAGTTTAGTTTAAAAATTTGAATTTAGTTTAAAATTCCAGTTATAACTTTAAAACTCAATTTTTAACTTTAGTTTAGCTAAAAACTCCATTTAAATTTACTGTTAACCATTGTAAAGTTAACTCCAAGTCAGGTACCAAAATATTGCTGTTTGATGGAAACTATAATGGGTTTTGTAGTATATTATTAGTACATGCAAATAAGGCATGTGAGAATCTGAACAGGTCTTGTTCTCCTGTCA
>VZTM01026661.1:1996-15806 GCA_013400555.1 Jacana jacana
CCCCGTCCCCTTCCCCCGACCTGAGCGGCGGCTTCGGGCTGGTGGCACCGGGGAGGGATGGCTGGCGAGGAGGGAACATCGGGAGTCACGGCTGGGGAGGGGGGGAGGGGGGCACAATTGCATCTTCCTGCCTTTCTGCTGGGGTATTTAATAAACCCGCCCGGCCGTCGGGGAGCTCGAAAAGGCCTGTAAAAAAGTTTAGCAGGGAAATGGCATAAGGCATCGGCCGGGACTTTTGGTTTGTCACTTTTTATTTATTTATTTATTCTGGTGGCATTAACTTTTTACATCCGTGTGAGTAGTAATTAACAGCGGGGCTGTTAAAATAAGATTTTAAAGGCATCCCCTTCTCCCTCTCTCCCCACCCCCTTCCCCACCCCCTTTCTCTCCTTTCCTTCAAATGGTGTAAATCCGGTTTGTCCCTGTCGCGACACCCGCCAGGACAGAGGGGCGGCTGCAAGTCCAAACACCAGGGTTTGCCCAGGGACGGGGGGAAAAAAACACCTTTAAACCCACCTACTTATTCCCAAACACGTCCATTCAACCAAATGTATAAAAAGATTATTTTGCTGTGATTATTTTGGGTTATTCTCGTGTGTCGTCCCCCCCCCAACTTTGTTTCACTAAAGGAGGGAAACGCACAGAGAAACGCACAGAAACCTTCCCTGCAGTAGATGCTTGCTTTTTTTTTTTTTTTAAAACGGAGCCCAGATGCTGCTCAGGATTAAGGTTACACCAAACACATTCTACATTGCCATTTTCCAAACAGAATGAAGCAGAGGGAAAAGCTGGAAGAGGAGGAGACGGCAGGAACGGAGCGCGGCGGAAAAACTGCAAGCCCTGCACTTCAGGCTGGAGAGGAGCGAGAGCTGGGATGCCAGGAGAGGCAGGAAGAAACCAGGCACAGCCCCTCTCTGCCTCGCATTCCTCACACTAAAATTAAACATATTTATTTCTTTTTACTTAGACATCTGTTAGAATTTGTGCTTTAAACCTTGTTTTTAAAATAAGGGGGGGGGAATAATCCAGCTGGGGCCGTTCACTGTAGTCTCCTTAGGGCTCAGACCTAGAAGATGCAAAAGCCACTGGCCTCAGGCCATCAGACTACTTAAGTATATGCCTAGTTTTAAACATCAGCAGCCCCCCTGATTTTAAGCATATACTCCCTTAAATTAACTGTTTACTCAGCACTTGGCAGGATCCACCCAGAATACTCACACCAGCTCCTAAACTCAAATAAATACATAAATAATAATAAATAGTATCCACACCTCCAGGAAAAGAGACCACCTTCTTCTGGAAAGGGAGAAAGATTTTTTTGATTTCTAAAAGACACCATTTGGAACTGTTTAGTTGGAGGAAGAGGAGGCTGAGGGGAGACCTCATCACTCTCTACAACTGCTTGAAAGGGCATTGGAGAGAGGTAATCCCAAGAGACCCAGGGGATCATGGAGTCCAACCATCAGCTCCACTCTGCAAAGTTCTCCCCTACACCAGATCCCCCAACACCACGTCTCATCGACTCTGAAACACAGTCAGGGGTGGGGACTCCACCCCCTCCCTGGGCAGCCCAGTCCAGGCTCTGACCACTCTTGCTGGGAAGAATTCTTGCCTCGTGTTCAGCCTAACCCTACCCTGCTGCAGCTTGCAGCCATTCCCTCTCCTTCTATCCCTAATTCCCTGTGAGAAGAGACCAGCACCAACCTCTCTCCAATGTCCTTTCAAGCAGTTGTAGAGAGCGATGAGGTCTCCCCTCAGCCTCCTCTTCCTCCAACTAAACACTCCCAGCTCCCTCAATGGTTCCTCAGGAGATTGATTCTCCAGGCCCTTCCCCAGCTCCGTGTCCCTCCTCTGCCCTTGCTCCAGCCCCTCCAGATCTCTCTTGGGTTGAGGTGCCCAGACCTGGACCCAAGACTCAAGTGGTGGCCTCCCCAGTGCTGAGTCCAGAGGGACAATCTCCTCCTTACTGCTGCTGGTCACACTAGTTCTAACACAAGCCAGGATGCCCTTGGCCTTCTTGGCCACCTGGGCACACTGCTGGCTCATGTGCAGCCACTTGTCAACCAGAAGGAATTGAGAGAAGAGTGTTATTACAGCTAGTTACTGACAGAATTAAAAAGCACCAATAGAGTGGAATGTCCTACATGAAGAACTGGATGAGGTTCTGGAACAGCACGGGGACGGGCTGATGGAAAGCAGGAATAAGATTAATGTGAAGTACAAGGCAGTTCACACAGGGACTACCAGCCAAAATTCCTGTAACATGGGAATTCATCACGGTTAATCTAAAAGGATAAAGGCTTGGAAGCATTATTTAGCCCCAGAAATGATGAAACATCAAAAAAAGGAAAAAAAAAAAGAAGGTGACAAAGGTAATCTAAAGACCAGGTTAGTCACATCCAGATATTGTGGCAGTAGATCTCTTGCAGAATTTTGGGTATGGTTTATAATCAAGAATGATATGTGAAAACTACAATAGTCATATAAAACCCTTCCTAAAATGGTTATAAGGGCAAAGAACCAATTGTGAGGAAAGGCTAAAGTTTTATATCAGCTAACTCCAACAAAAGAAAGGCTGAGATAGGACAGGGTTAGTTTAGAAACATAGATTATACCCTGAACACGGGCATTTAAACTAAGGGGTGATGTTGGCACTAAATGTATTGAAAGGCCTGAGTATAAGATGACAGCTGGGATAGAATGTTGTATTATTAGAAAAATTAGATTTAACAACAAAGTAATAACTTCTAGTGGGGCTACCAAAGGGACTCATCTTTTTTATGTTGGAGCTTGATGTTCTTAGGGCCAAAATGAGGTATGACTCCCCCAAAAGCCTGGTGGAAGGCAGGTGAGGGAGGCTCCTTGCACCCCAAAGAGAGGGGCTAACCAGTGCCAGCCCCCTTTGAAAGCTCACCCACAGCCTGGTGGGTGACTCATGAAGATAATACTTACACTTACTTTACTGGGGCAAGCTGGAAATTTGTTTATTGTCAAGGTGGAACGTACAGGGAGAACTTTGGTAGCTCTGCCATTAATTGCCCTGCTTCACCTCAGAGAAATGAGAGGAAAATCCCTTTGCAATAGGTACATTTATGCTGGTTAAAAAGTCTTCAGATACTATAGTGAGGAGCATAACGAAAATTCATTACAGTCAGTACTTCTGCATTACTGCAGCACTTGAATTATATGCAATAAGTAAAATATGCAAGAAAACATCAAATAACAAGGATGAAAGAAAAATCTGAAGAAAAAAAAAGCTGACTGAAAGAGACAGGGTTTTGAGGGGGCAGGTTGTAGGGTTAGATTTATAATTAGAGACTGCCTGGTGGGGCAAAGAATTGGATGAAGATGGGCAAAAGGGTAAGAACGGCGCACAGGAAGACCCTCTTAAATCGATCCGGGTCACAGGAGCGTAAAGAGGCGTGAAATACAGAGCCATGGCCTGACCCGAGCACACACGAGCTCAGCAAATCCTCTGTGTTTCAAACAGGGCTTGGAGAAGCCTCCACACATGCTGTCACCCCAGCAGTGCCACCACCGTCCCCTCGTTCTGCAGGGAGCTGCCGACAGAACCAGCTTTCCCAAGGGCAGAGCCTGCCATAAAGGCAGAGCATGGCACCTCCTCAGGCTACAAAAGGGCTCACGCCACATTTCTAGGTTTTGCTCATGGCTTTTTGTTTCCATCATAAATAACATCACCCCTATCACCTAATTCTTTCCATCTGAGGTCTCTCAATCTCTCCAGATTCTCTGTCTCTCTCTCATACCTGCTTTAGCAATACTTCTCTTTAGCAAACAAACCACGGCCGCCCTTCTTGGGATCTTCTGTTCTTAATTGTTTGACCACTGGAGATGTTCTTCATCATTTCAAAGGCACAGTGGTCCATGCTGTCAAGGGCTCCTTCCTCCTACCTGCCACCTCTTCCTGTTTCTATAAACAGCAATAGGCAGGGGCATGGAGCCAAAAAGCATCTTCAGTCTTCACTTCTTTTTCTTTTTGCAGAGTTCTGACCAGGTGACTGCACGAAAGACCAAGCCGACACCTCACATCTGTAAATTGTGTTTTCACATCATCAGTGTTTTGGAGAACCAGGATCTCACTTTTCTGTTGTTTCTCTCCTTTCAGATTCAACTTTGGTTCATCACAACTACAGCAACTCCATCTAGTATTTTTACAAGAGGGACATTAACAAAGTTAACCTGCTCATTTTGTGAATAGCAGGAGTGAAAAAGCTTGGCAAGAAACTCGTAACTCAGACTCCTGTACTAAAACTAAGGTGTTTTTTTTTGCATTTGCAAGCAACCATTGCTATCCCAGCTCTTACTAGAACTTGTATGAAATCAATGCTTCCTGAGTGATAATAAGACAAAACATATTACATTTTCGATCCACTACTGAAAATTAACATTACCTCACAATGCCTCTTCCACTGGCAGGCTGACCCACTAGGAGTTCACAAGAATACTGAGGCATTTGAAAAGCCTCCTCAGACGTTTTTCTGCTTGAAACTTTCAGTAGAGTTTTTGTTTTGTAGCCAAGGATCCAGACAGGAGGGTGCTCAAGGAGGGCAGTAACTGGCTGGGCAGCGGCACTGTGCTAACCAGGGCAGTGGTTGGAATGGATCACAAATGGAATTTAAGTCAACACAATAATGATAATACATCACAGAAATATTTAATAAGTCTGCTTTACATAGGACACCCATGACAATTCTCTTGCTCAGCTCAGCTTTGGTGAAATCTCACTGGAATATTGTATCTGTTTTCAGGCACCACGATAAAAAAACAAATAAATAAAACCAGATAGAAACCAACTGGAAAGAGCACAAAGAGAGCAACAAGAACGCTGTGAGGCTGAGGAAATCCAACCCTCAAGAAAAAAAATGGAAATACTGGATTTGCTTAATAAAACAAACAAACAAAAATAAACAGAGAGTGTTCATGTGAGAACGGAGAGGGGACAAAATACCAGCAGCCCATTCTGTTACTGCAAAGGTCAGCAATCAAGGGTTCATGTCCACTGGAGGTGGAATAAGTAATAAACTTAATTCTCAGGAAGATCTGGTAAAGTAACAACAGTGAGAAGTAAACAATGAAAACATTAGCTGTGGAACTAGCATTTCAGGTTTGTTTAAGGATACAGCAACATCTGTATGGGGTACAGATAAGCATCTCTTGTCTCTAAGTAGGGATGGGACCCAAGGACCTCCCGATGCCTCTACAACAGCTGTATTTATTATTGCAGCACACACAGGGAGAGAAATACTGGTGAGAAAGGAATATTTCAACCAGAAAAGTGGACTCTTAGAAGAAGATCACGCCATTCTGGGCCAGTCTCAGGCTACCAATTTCAGTAAGTCACTCTGAGAACTTCCTGGCTCCAGAAGAGGTGAGGGAGTGTGTTAATTGCATCACTTATGCAAATACTGGGTTTAAAGTTTATAAGGCATTTCAGATTAAATGTTTCTTCATTTATTAATTTTATTTTGCTAAGTCAAACTACTTTGCTGCACTTTTGCTGAAGATCTTCACTGAGCTCCACCTCATCCCACAGGGGCAGCACCTACAGTAATTGTTAATACAAACTGTTTCTTTGATTAATTACTTGTGTTATCTCTTGTTAATAAAATCATTGTGTAATTTTTCCTTATAAAATGATTATTTTGAGGAGGCTTTTTCCCTGGGCTTCAATACACTGAAAGCATCTTTCCATTCCTTGTTTCTACCCAGCCACCTTTCAGTATCTTTCCCTGCCTCCTGCAGACGCTACACAGAATCAGGGACAGCTCCAGTTCTTAATGAGTCTGTTCTGAAGAAGTTTCATGATGTCACACTACATTCATTCTACATCCATTCAATGGTAAATCACCAACACTGAGGAGCAAGGCCATGGGCAAACGTTAACAAGTTGATCTCTGCATTCCTAAATGCTTTCTCCTGGCTCGATGGACCATGTTTCTTCCTGGAACTCCATAACTCTTATTTGATTCACAGATTGTACCTGGGAAAAAAAAACCCACCCCAAAACTCTTAGGAAATTCCTTATGGAATAAAGCCAGGCTTTATGGAACAGATCAGCACCATCTCCAGACACAGACATTAAAAAAGAAAATAATAAAAAAAAATAAAATCCCATTACGTTTCCCTGAGGCAAAAGGTTTTCAGTTGGAAATCATCAGAAATGATCTTCTTCCACAAAGGGCAATGGGATCTGCACGTTAAGGAAAGATGTGGTTTGTGTCCTGCCTCTGCAGCAAAGATCTGCAGAGGTTTCTAGGAATGCAGTGTTGTCACCCTCACGTTTGGCTGCCGCTACCGGTCATCCCAGTTCTGCACCAGCACCCTGTGCTAACTGGCACCGCTACCTGACTACACCCAGAAACAGCACACCATGGAGCAAACCACTCCAGAAGTAACAGGTTGATTACATCCTACTGCTTCTCTGTGTGCTTGTTTAAAATAACCCAAGCAGCAAAAGCTCCACGAAGCCAGAAAACTACAGCCTTCCTGTGATGTAACGGATTTACCAGGTTCTTCTTCGTGCAGCCTCGCAGCCCTTTGAAAAAGAAGCAGCTTGGGCAAAAATCAAACAGATGCCAGGAGAAAAAGATTAGTCATTGGGCAGGTTGACCCACAGGATTCACAAGTTGCTGAGAACTCCCTGTCAGCACGCCGTGAAAGAAAACCACACGGCTGAGTAGCAGAACAGCCCTCCAAGGGATAACTGCCCACAATATTTCCAGAGGTAAATTAATACCAGAAAGACCATGCACCCCATTAGCAGGGAAAATACCTCAAATCAGCATCACAAAGCGGGGTGAGTGTACTTGTGCTCAGTATAGTTAAATAGCTGTAATTAGATCAAACAAACGAGATTGATGTATCATCCCTTTGTAGACGTGCCCTCCAAAGGCAGGTCAGGAGCTGAGTTCAGTAACACAGCTTCAGCACCGCAGCTTTTATCTAACATGGCACAGCCACACGCTCACTCAGGAGTAAATACTGCTCAGAAGAATGCTTGAATTCCAAAGAAAAAGAGTTTCTAGAGAAGATGGCATTCTTTAACAATAACCTTAACTTCTGTCAGTAATAAAACTCTCCTACTTGATTTGATTCTACACCTTTTGCATAAACAAAGCGCAAAATTTGGTTACAAATTCATTTGTGTCAAGGCACTTGAAGGTCTTTACGGAGTAGTTCCCTCATCTGTTAAGGTGTCTACACGGAATTCTAATTTGCTTTGTTCTTTCAGAACCTTTTAATCAAATTTTCAGAAAACAATGTGGAACAAGGCTGCATGAAATATGGTTCCTAAATTTCAGAGATGAGCAAAACATCAGGTAGCAGATGGTATGAAGAGGATATATGTGAAGAAATGTAAATAGTCGGGAAGCTCACAGAAATCAAAAACGTCAGGCAGAACTGAGAGCGCGTGCGAGACCCCTGGGAGAGCAGAGGAGACGAAGCAACAACTGAGCTGAAAGATATCAGACCTCCCTGACAAAGCCCCGACGGGAAGCTCTCATCTCGCAGAAGGAAAGCCCCATCGTAACCAGGGGAGGCGAGATTGTGGTGAAGGGTCCTCAGAGTAAAGGTGGAAGGGGCGGAGGAAACGAGGACAGAGTTTGCAGGTGCCAGCAGGTATCTTCACCAAAGACCCTTTGAATCAAAAAGAAACCCTTCGGCCCCCAACTAGCTCAGAATGGTAATCAATAAGTAATGAAGGCGTTATAACAGAGCTAATAGTAGAAAATAGCCTTGTACTGAGTAAAGACAAGGTGAATTGTTTAAATTAGGCAGAAAAGCAAACAACAAGCAGGTTGGTAACTAATGGGAAGAGTTCTGCAGCGCTTCCAAGGGTTCAGAGGAGGCGCAGCCTGGGTGCTGGCACCACCCGGTACAGAACCTGTGCTCCACATGAAGTACTGTGGGGACAGGTGATTAAGATGCTGAAGGGAGTGGAACATCTCCCAGAGGAGGAAAGGCTGAGGGAGATGGGTCTCTTGAGCTTGGAGAAGAGGAGACTGAGGGGGGACCTTATTAACCTTTATAAATATGGAAAGGGTGAGTGTCAGGAGGATGGAGCCAGGCTCTTCTCAGTGACATCCAATGATAGGACAAGGGGCAATGGGTGCAAGCTGGAACAGAGGAGGTTCCAGTTAAATATGAGGGAAAACTTCTTAACAGTGAGGGAACACTGGCAGGGGCTGCCCAGGGAGGGTGTGGAGTCTCCTTCTCTGGAGACATTCAAAACTCACCTCGAGGCGTTCCTGAGTGACCTGCTCTGGGTGTTCCTGCTCCAGCAGGGGATGGGACTGGAGGAGCTTTCAAGGTCCCTTCCAATCCCTGAGATTCTGTGATTCTGTGACAGGCTGCTGTCTGGTAGCCCTTTCTCCTCTGCTATAGCCTGACTGATTAGCGAGTCGATGGTGAAGTACCTGCGTATCAGCAGAGTCTGGATGAAGACCAGGAAGGTCTCTCACCTTCTGATAAAACAGTTACCAATAACAGACCAATACTGTTAAGTGGGAGCCCGCAAATACTGCTTTAACGAAGAGAGGAAGGGAGGCACACCTGAGAACAGGGCTTAGCTGATGACTGCATTTCAGTTGAAAAGTCGAGAGATGGCAACTACCCTAAACATTTCTATTTCAAAAAGTTGTTAATAACTAGGTAAAAAAAGCATTTCCTTCCTCTTTTCCTACAGGATTTCTTCTAGGCAGTGACAGGCCTGTGAAATACATGACTAATTTATGAATAACTAATCCCAGTGAATATTCTACCAAACATGGGGGGAACAGGGAAGGAGAAAGTAGTGACCAGGTGTTACAAAACACCTACAACCTACATTCAGAAGCTGAAGAGCATTTTCTTTGTTTGCACCAAAACTGTAGCCATCTTAAAGATGTCTTTACACACCTCTGTCTCTATTAGAAAAGCCAGAAACTGCAATAAACCAAGGATACTGAAAGACAGGCCGGGTGCAGAGTCTGGTGGACATGAGGAATGGCTGGGCCATGGCTCTTCATCCCATGTCTGTTTACTAATCCCCAAAGGTTAGAGGCAGTTAATAAAACCTGGGAAGCTGAAGAGCAGCTGATTTCTGAGGTGGCCCTTCCACGCAGGTGCAGAGAAGACAGCATCGGCGTCAGGAAGTGACATACCTTGTTCTGTGAACCAAGAGAGCGCGCTGAGAAGACACCAAACTGCCCAACAACCAGCTCATGAAGAATATCACTGTGTCCTGGAGCATCAGGAGAAGCCTACCAGAGAGAAAACGGCAGTACTCTGTGCAAACGACAGCATCAAAGTACGGGACCACGATCTAAACACACCACGTGAGGCTGAGCCCACTGAAGTCACCTCATGAAGATGCACTTGGTGACAAGTGGCTCTCTCTTTGTCTCAGGCCATGCACATCTCCATAGCAGAACACAGCCACAGAGTTCACCGAGCCCAAATCACAACTCTTCCTGTTTCCTATCTGCTTCTGCCCCCGAGTTCAATTTGTCCAGGTAATGTCTGAGGTGAGCCCTGGCAATGCAAGGCTTCTCTCCTTCTGAATGGAGCAACAATTCAGATAAGAAAAAAAAATCTCTTCTGAGTTAATAGAGGAAACTGGACTTAATCCCATTTACCGAGGTATTTACTATACATATAGGCCAGGTGAAGCTTGGCACGTTTTATACGTATAAACCTGCAGAGAGCTGCTGGGAAGAGCAGAAAACAAACAAACCAGGTTCACAAGTTCCTTAATAATTTTAATTAAGCCAGTGAAGTAAGAGAAAAAGAAGAGTTGCTGGCAATAGCCACAGATATCTATCAATTGCAGCTTGCTGCTTATGGCAGCACAGGCGAATGGGAAAGCTCCATGTCCCCTCAGATACCCTCAGGTGAGGGACCACTAAACTGTAATCAACAATCAAGGTGACGAGGTAACCCCCAGAATCATAGAATCACAGAATCATATAGGTTGGAAGAGACCCCTGGGATCATCAAGTCCAACCATCAGCCCTACTCTGCAAGTTCTCCCCTACACCAGATCCCTCAACACCACATCCAATCCGCTCTTAAAGTCAGGGATGGGGACTCCACCACCTCCCTGGGCAGCTGATTCCACTGACTGACCACTCTCTCTGTGAAAAATTTTTTCCTCATGTCCAGCCTAACCCTACCCTGCTGCAGCTTGCAGCCATTCCCTCTTGTTCTGTCGCTCATTGCCCATGAGAAGAGACCAGCACCAACCTCTCTACAATGCCCTTTCAAGCAGTTGTAGAGAGGCATGAGGTCTCCCCTCAGCCTCCTCTTCCTCAAACTAAACAATCCCAACTCCCGCAATCGATCCTCATAAGCCTTATTCTCCAGGCCTCTCACCAGCTCCGTGTCCCTCCTCTGCACTCGCTCCAGCCCCTCCAGATCTCTCTTGTGTTGAGGTGCCCAGAACTGGACACCAGACACAAGGGGTGGCTTCACCAGTGCTGAGCACAGGGGGACAATCCCCTCCCTACTGCTGCTGGTCACACTAGTTCTAACACAAGCCAGGATGCTCTTGGCCTTCTTGGCCACCTGGGCACACTGCTGGCTCATGTTCAGCTGCCTGTCGACCAGCACCCCCAGGTCCTTTTCCGCCAGGCAGCTCTGCTGGTTGTTAATGTCATAAACTGTCTTGAGGTTCTTTGTCATGAAAGACACTATAGAATTACAGAAAAAAACAGACAGCAGCAACTTACCGGCCTCGTCCTGTGAAAGATGCAGGTTCTTTGCTGACTCAGCAGCAGGCGGGGGATCACGGGCACTTTGTAGGTGGAAGCCCAGTGCTAAGAGATAATTTGCAAGGACTAAATCTCTGCAGCATAACTTCATCTTATCAGTATGGAAAAAGACCATGAGCGGAATTCTTAAGATGCAATGAAATCACAGAATTAAAAATTTTAAGCATAAACCCCATTATTAAGTCATCCAAGTCCACTTACAATTATTGATGGTAAATCCATCTACTCCAGATGGGAAGAGGTCACTCTCTCCTCTTTCCAGGGCAAGTCAATGAATAATTTGAGTGATTGAAGCTCAAAGCAGGTGTGAAAATGAAAACGACCAGAAAAGCAGACGGGAAAGAAAGGACACCCACAGGAAGGTGCTCTCCAGCTTTCATTCTGGAATCAAAAAACAAGGCAGCCCCAATTCCCCCCACTCCATACAGCCACAAAATACAGATGACTTCTTTTCCAAAAGAGTTGTCACTTTTAAAGGCACATTGAAATCTTATTTTTACTTTTTAGGTCTTCCTTCCTCCATCGGAGATGACCTAAATTTTGAGCTGAAGCACTCACAGCAATCCTTGCTTGGAATATGAAACAACAGCAAAACCATCAGGCTGCAAAAGAGGCAAAATAACAGGAGGGGAAATTACAGTGAAGACCTCCCTGAATAAGAGGAGGTCACAAAGGCTGCAGAAATAGATGCTGAAGCAGTACTATCCAGAGAGAGTGGACCCAAAGTGGGTGCATTCACAGCAGCCGAGCGGAAGGCAGGTGGGCAGGATGTGAACCCAAGCAAACGGCCACGGTTCTGGGAATACCCAGCAGTTCTCAAAAATCTCCCCTCAAAAACATACCAGCGTATTCTCTCTGCAAAAAACATGGCAGACACCAAAATCCAAGAGCCTCCTGTTACCAAAAAAACCAACAAAACCAAACCAAAACCCAAACCACCAAAAGCCAGAAGCTTGAAAGCTAACTAGGAAAGTATTCAAATGGAATTAAGCTGCTACAGGAAGGGCTAGAGGCTGCATTTTACATGATAAAGAGAAAAATGGATAGAAAACACACCCATGAGCAGGTAATCAGTAGTACTGGCTACTGAACACTCATGCAATTCATTATTAAAAAAACCCAAACCAACAAACCATACTTGCAGATCCATTTATTTTATTTTATAATCTCAAACAGGCAACAGAAACTACGATTATAATCTGTGCCTTTTTAAAATTCCATTCAACAGATGTTCATAAACAGACTTGAGCCAAATTTCAGTTCCCCAAAAGGATATTCAGCAAGAGAACTTGTACAAATGGATGATAAAGTCCCGCTTTTTCCCTTGTAATGATTGCTTTTCTGAGACATCAAATCCTCTCTTAGCCTCATTACAAGTTCCCACCAGCATAAACTGTATTTCTCACATCCATTTCCTATAGTATTGTTTTCCAAAAACGGCACTGACGTTCCCAGCACAGCACAACTCTCCTTCACTCCTTTTTTATGTCATCTCCTCCATACAGGGTGAAGTGACTGTCTCAGTGACAAGGCTCTGTTCTTTTAAAAAGATGAAAAAAAAAAACCCCAGCTGGTACTAATAAATATTTACTTTATGTAAGAAAAAAAGGAATTCAATGATTCGATATGAAAATTACAGGAAAAAAAAACAACCCAAACCACGTTTTGGAAAAGCAAAACTGTGAGAAGTTCAGTCCTTTTAATGGGAATGACTGCTCAATAGCTCCTTTAGGGACACGGGGAGAAGCCTTCTTTAAAAGTATGGTCTAGAAACACCCCCAAATCACAGAAATTATAAACCACTTGAGGATTGAAGATGCAACACAAAATTAAGAAATATCAAGGCACATAATGAAAATGGTGGGATGAAACCAGTATTGAGCTTACTTCTCTGGGGGGGAGGCTGAAGTGAAAGGTTTTATTTTTACTTAATTACTCTCAGTGTTCACTGGGGATTCTTTCCGAAGTGTATCTTATATTTGGACCTAAAAGCAAGCAGAATTCAGCCTTGATCTTATTCCTTATGACAATATGTTTCTTAAATTAGAAGTCCCACAACTAGAACGTTGCCACCAGTGGGAACGTTCCCCCTGCACCAGAGAGTCTCTTACGTGTTATCAATCTATTAATCCGGGAAGCAGTTAGCAGAGAGGGGGGAAAAATTGTTTAAAATAAAAAACAACCCAGAAAATAATACTTTGTAGGCTTCTAGCAGCTTTTGTCCAAAGATTCCAACCTACTTTGAAATATGAAGTCTCAAAACACTTAAAAAACACCCACCCCAAACCCACCCAACTTTAAGGTGTTTTAAAACTCATAATATATTAATTGAGTGAGCATCCACCTGTGATGCAATTACAAGAGTCTCCTACTGCAGCATTTCACACATATTCAATCCACCTTCTGGTTACAGCTTACAAGTTTGTGGTATGTAGAAGGAACGGCAGAGCTGGTTAAAGATTTTCTCTTGCTTCACATACTCTGCAAGCTTCTCATTAACTCATACATGACTTTAATCAGTGCTGAAGCACACGCTTCAAGACTGGTCTGGAAAACCCCCCTCACTAAAATATTATAACCAGGAATTAGTCAAGAAAAAGGCAACCTTTTTCTAAAGGGACTGCTGATTTTCACATATGAAGGGTTAAACCGACCTTCACTGCTCCAGAAGAGGTAATAAAATAGAACTTTAAGGACAAAACCGGAGCACTTTAGGAGATTATTACCAAGAGCTACATTCAAGATGATAGAAGACAAAACCTTAAAGCACAGATGCTTCTGAAACAAGAGATCACACGTTTTAAAAAAGCACGCTACCAGCCCTTTATAATGAATAAGCAAAACGAAGGGAAACAGTTTGGTTTTTTGTTGGTTTGTTTTTTTTTTTCCCCTTGCAGGGCTGTGGAGCTCAGAGGAAAGGGGGCATTCAGTCGATGTGCTAGCAGAGCCAGATGCACGCTTTGCACTTATGCAGGGCTGTGGAGCTGGTATTGGTTGGTTGGTTGGTTGGTTGGAAGGGGGGGGGGGGGGGGGGAGAA
>VZTM01026661.1:17269-72666 GCA_013400555.1 Jacana jacana
CTGCGGCACCGGGGACATGCAGGGCCACCCCGGCCATGCCCCGAGCCCTGTGTCACCCCTCCAACTGATCCTCCCACCCCCACTCTCCTGTGCAGATGGAGGACGGGGAAGTGAGGGATAAACTCACTCATAACCTCGGCGTGGGGGGGGCTGACACCCATTTCCCCCCTTCCCCCCCCCTTCATAACCTGAAGGAGAGGGGAGGTGACGGGGTGGCTGGGCGACGAAGAGCCCTTCATGCTGGCCTCTGGGAGGGGTCGCGGGGAGAAGCAGAGGCCTGGCTTGAGGGGGAGAATGGGGGCAGCCCGCCCCCCCCCACCGAACAGGGTCCCTGTGCCTCGTCGTCCCCCCCTCCCCCGGCCGGCCCTGGCCTCCGCCGTGGGGCGGGCGGTCGGTGGGAGCGGGGCTGCGGTGGCCGGGAGTTAATGGGAGCGCCCGGCGGGGGAGGGGAGGCCCGAGTTTGTAAATGGAAACACTGGTACATAAGCATTTAGCACAATCGGGCTGGAAAGCTCCAACTGCAACGGGCTGAGAACAAAAAAAAAAAGAAAGAAAAAAAAAAAAGTGAAAAGCCTCCCTTTGCTGCCCTCTGCCTGCCGCTGCGCTCGGCGAGGCGGCCGGGCCCTGCGCAGGGCTCCTGGCTTCAGAGAGCTGAAAGAAAACTCAGCCTTTCTTTTTGGGTGAAGAAATGGAGGAAATGGGGCCAGCCCTCGCACCTGCGCTGCGCTGTGCTTGCTCTGAATGCAATAGGTTAGCCTGTTTCCTGGGTGGTCGTGCACCGCTCTCATCCTTGCTTCCAAACAGCAGGCTGTCATACAGGGCTAAAACTCATTCCTATTAGACTCTGAAAGGATACCCACAAGTGGAGAGGGCACCCATAAGTGGAGAGGGCACCCACAAGTTGAGAGGATACCCACAAGTTGAGAGGACACCCACAGTGGAGAGGATACCTACAAGTGGAAAGGATACCCACAAATGGAAGGGATACCCACAAGTTGAGAGGATACCCACAAGTTGAGAGGATACCCATAAGTGAAGAGGATACCCACAAGTTGAGAGGATACCCACAAGTGGAGAGGACACCCACAGTGGAGAGGATACTCACAAGTTGAGAGGATACCCACAAGTTGAAATGATACCCATAAGTGGAGAGGATACCCACAAGTGGAGAGGGCACCCACAAGTTGAGAGGGCTTTGGGGTCCACAGGTTAGTACTTGTGTTATTTAACAAAAATGCATAGTGTATGTAAGCCACAAAAAAACGCCAGTAATAATGAAGTGAGAAAAAAAAAAACCACAACCCAAACCAAACCAGGAGGAGAAAGCAAGCCAACTGATAAATGCCTGTGATACACAAACAAGGGCACACAGCATCAGTAAATAGCGTATGGTTCATTAGATATGGGCTTTAGTGATATGGCCTAACTGTCTAACTTGCTCCCTCTGCCTTCTCCCGCTTGGGGCCTTTTACAAGCCGATCTCTCCAGCTCTTTTGGGTCCCAGAGTTTGCCACCCTTTAAAGGTGGAATTGTTGAGCCTCTCTGGTGTTGCAGTGCAGCTCTTGGACCCCTTCCTCTGCTGAATCCATGAGTTTCTGAGACGCTGGGACCACTCAGGAAAAGCAGGCGACGTGTAATGAAATTATGTGGAAGAAAAGGATCCATTATAGCAAGTAGATACCTGCAAATCCCGTTAGTGACCAGGCATTTCCATAGAAATTTCCTCATTCTGGATGCCCGGCACCTTTCAGGAGCTTCCATTTCCTTAACGCCGTTCCCTAAAGATGTTTGTGGCTTCATTTACAAACCTAAAATCCGAATGCAAGTTGAGGGGGAAGGTTGTCCTCGACCTCCTGATCTCTTTGAAGTCACCGTCTCCATCAGTTTTAGCTCTAAATTAGGCAGTTCAGGGTCTACCGGAAAGCGCAGCCTCCAGCTCTTGAGGACAAAGAAATAGCTATTGGCTTTACGCTCCTCCAGTCAATTAATGACTATCTGTGCTCTGTTTTAGGCCTCAGCTCTCTTTTTAATATCTTTTAGTTAGTTGCTGTCTTTGTTGCACTTCTATTATTTCAGTCTTTGTACTCCAATCAGTACAGAACGTCTTGTAAATATATGTATTTATTCTGTCAGTCTTGCGCTGCTTCCCTTCTACCATCAAAATATTAAAGCACAAAAGCTCGCTGATTACTCATCAGCAGATCTGGGGATTTACACACAGACAGCTTTCTTTGGAGCAAGTCAGCAAATTAAAAACAACGCCTTCAAAAAACTTTGGCTGAGAATCGATTGTTTCCAGATCCCTTCTTTTTTCTTTTTTCTTTTTTTTTCCTTTTTCCTCAATAAAAAAGGCAGGTCCTGGGGAAAGCCACTAAACAGCAGCTCTTGAGAAGCTGGTGGTGCACCACATTCTGATGCTGGTTGGTTCAGAGTAGTTGCAATCTTGTGTTTAGATAGCAGGAGATAGGAAAATGTCACTTTGTCTCCAAGTCCCGTAAGAATAAATCATCCTGGATACTTCAAGGGGATAAAGTGTCTGCCAACAAAGAGCTGATTCAATAGTCTGGACTGCAAAGCTTTACGTTGCCTGGTAGGTAGTTTAAATTATCATGGAAGGATTATCAAAAGCCTGACCCCCCCCAAAAAAAAAAAAAAGAACCCAGCACATTATAAACGAAGGACTCAAATTCTTCTTACCCAACTGCAGGAAATTCAAGTGTTGGAGAGGAAAAAAGCCCACAGCTCCCCGATTGCGTGAACTCTTAATTGAGGAAAAGTGGTTTATTCCTAAATGTCTTTTTAGTGTGCTCTAGTCTGAGCAAGTTATTGTTTGTCCTCTTGTTTTTATGGCAACCACTCCAGTATTGACCACTTTAATATTAACCACTTCAGCGTTTTCAGGGGTTCCTGAGAGCTGTGGGTGACAATGCGCCTCCCGCACACGCAGCCCGGCACGGGGACCCGCAGCACCCCTGGGTAAGATGCACCTTGGAAAGTTTCAGGTTCTGTAATTAAGCATAAATCAATTACCTTGGCTGAATTTTGTTCAATTAATGATGTTCATTTCCTGGCTGGCAGACAAGTTAGAATTTGAGACTGTTTCATATCTGATAGGTAAAGATTTTGCAGTTGGAAGTGATTTAAGGGTATTGTTGGTAATAGATCCACTGCAAATCCCTCTCCTGCTGCTGCGTTAGCTCCCCAGCGCCAGGGAGAAGGGCAGTCCTGCTTCCTTAGGGCAACAAAAAAGAAGAGCTAATCTGGTTGAGAACTGTGCTTTCTTTTAAATAATTACCAGCTCCAGTGTAGTGCTTACACCTGTACTTTTAACGGTCGGGCTGACAACGGGGTTTAGTTTTAAAGCTACTCCATCCAGTGTGCTGGCTGAGATCACTCTGAATCTAAACTAGCAGAGTGTAGTAAAAAAAGGTGTTAGTTTTATGTAGCTGCTGTTCTCACGCTAAGTGCATATTAAAGAGGGAAAGCTGTGGTTATCAGACCGGAGTACTCGATACTCGGTACTCCCACATGGTACGTCTGAAGTGATGTTACCGAAATACACTGCAGGAGATGCCGCTCTTCATCTTTCAAGCCTCCTGCAAGGCCTCTGGCGGAGGATGGGGGAAGTTTACAGGAGATTCCCAAATGGGAAGGGAAAAAAAAAAAAAAGCCAGTTAAATGATGTATTTGTGAATCAGCAGCTGAAGAAACATTGTCATGTGAAGGGAATCCCACTATTAGTGAAAGAAGTGTTTCTATGCCTGCATGCTTAAGTGAAAGCCCCTCTGACGCTGCAGTCCAGTCGCAGCTCCTAAACCGGGCAAACTCACACCATTTCTGTGCCCCAAGCGCAGGCAGCGCAAACAGGGCAGGGGGGGAAGAAAGAGGAGACACTGTTTGGTCGCTCCTTCAACCAAACTTGGGGGGTTCCCCTGTTCACCTTCTCACCAGAGCCAGCGCTGCGGGTCACAGGAACTAGAGTCACGCGGCTGGGGAGAGGTGGAGATTACCGAGCCAAAGCAAACACCTTAGAGAAGTCAGGCGAGTCCTTTCAGAGGAGGAAGTTTCAAGCACGCTTTTCAACCCGCCGCATGACCTGCTCGGGATCGGGCAAGGCTGAGTTAGTCCTAAGGCTGGAGGAGTAAAATGCAGGTGTAGAAGGCAGAGGTGTCTCCTCTCTGTGGCTGCCAAGGAGAGGCAGCGAGAAGAGAGCACGAGACAGAACAAAATAATCCTAAGACAGCGTGCTCATTTTTCAGAAAACACCCATTAGTGGAATTGTTTTCTTTGCTCAAATTTGACAAATCGGTTCAAGCCCACACACATCCTGCAGGATACGTTACACGCCGGTATCCTCACTTCCCAAACAGCTCTGTCACCCTACTCGTGATCAGCTGTCAGAGGCACCTCAGAGCAAGTTGTAGTCCCTCAAGACAAAAGAATGCAAAATGTTTATGTCCTTTTTTTTAATGAATGGAGGATGCTCTTATGTATAAGCTGTAGACAAAGTAAACATCAACAGGAGCAGCTAGCTGGGTTTTATGTTTTGATGTTGAGTTGCCCCCTTACAAATCTTTCTGCTGTTCTTCTGGCCTCAGCAGATCTAGAACAGTATTCCAAAGACCGCTGATTCTTTCCATTCAGTAACTGGGAAGAGAAAGAAGCCGTGGATGGAGCTAAGAGGAAGTTCAAAGCAGTCTGTGCCCCAACCCCCAAATTTTCACAACGCACCTGGGCTAGTTGTGAAGGAGCTCAGAGAGCTACAGGGATGTTACGCTGCAGTCGTCCTCTGATCCTCACACGTTTAAGGCTGTATCTGATGGTGCATTTCTGTATTTTCTGAGTATGTGATTACCTCACACAGTACGTGGGGGTTATGGAGTAAACCCAGTTGGGAGTGGTGCAGCCAGAAGGGGAGAAAAGGTCTGCATGTGGGTGGGTGGGTGGGTTTGGGTTTGTCCGTGTTGGTGGTTTGCAACAGTCACCAAGTGCAGAGTGGAGAAAAGTCTTGTCTGGGAAGAAACTGAGATAAAAATCACGACTTTGTGCTGTTACTGCCTCGCTGTAGGCTGCAGGGCACCTGCTCAGGCACAGTCCCTACCAGGTTACAGCCAAGAAAAGAAAAGTTTCAGGCTTCTCAGAGTTGAGGAGTTAAAGAAATCAAAATGTCCTTGCTGTAAAGGCAAGGTAAATTATTCATCCTCTCTCCCCCCACCCCTTCCCTCTCTCTAGTTCAGTTTTTCTTTTCATGCTTTAATCGTTTTGACACCAAGCTGTACAAAAGTAATTTAAAATTAGCATGACTGACACTTGGTAGATAGCAGGACCTAGCACAGGGCTCCACCTTCTACTCGGGACTGCCGAGAGGGGCTCTGGATTGGCTGCAGGTCCTGAGGCAGCTGATGGGGACCAAGGCAAAAACACGGCAAACAATTAATTTGCTAATTTAGTTTTCTGTTTAATTTGAAACCAGAAAATTGTCAGGCGCTCATCAGCCCACGAGGAAGGCGGAGTGGACTCAGGGCAGTGCTGTGCAGGCAGGAGGGGACACATTTGATCAGCCAGCAAACCCATTTTTTCTGCGGGTACCGCTGGCATTTAGCAGGCTCGATAGAGTCTTTCAGCACTGAGGTTCCACAGCACCGGGTTTTGTGTCACCTCTCCTCGCCCCAGTGCATTGTGTGCCCATGGTGGTAGCCTCTTTCACTGGGAAAGAGGTGGCGCCCACGTGCCTGGGACAGAACAGCCGTGAAAAGCTCCCCCCTCAAGCGCAGAACCCACCATAGCCCTTCGTTAACCCGGTACCTCCAAACCGTGCCGTGGTTGACCAGAATTCCTCCAGGGGTGACTCACAGTAAACGATGGCGAGGCGCAACAGGCCTGTATCGGGACTAATGCCCTTTGATGGAGAAAGAAATGCTCTAATTTGATTTCCTCCCTTCAGCTGTGAAGGAGAGGATGTAATTTCAGATCTGTGTGGAGCGGGCCCTTTATGCTCGGGTTTTTGGGCCTATTTCTGATTTTGTAAATTGGATTGTATCGTATTTATTTCACGCCTCCGATTCAGGATTTCACTCCTGGCTCGTCAGGACAAAATTTACCGGCACTGAGAAACCACCACAGCCCTAAATTCCGCCGGGTACATCTGCGAGGGTTTGCTGTTGTGCAAGAAGTTGCAAACGCATGAAATCAATTAGTTGGTGACCAGCAGAGGGAGCGTGGGTCAGGGCTGGGTTCAGCGGGGAGGCAGTAGGTTTCAAATGGGACCGTCTCCCAAGGACGGGGCCCAGCGCAGCTCTCTCAAAGAAAGGCTGTTGCAGCATCGGCTGGGTTTGTTTCCTAAACCCAAATGAACCGAGAGATAGGATCTCATTTGCAAACCTGCCACCTTGCTTGGCCTCTCTCCTTCGCTGATTTCCTCTTCCCTCTCTTAAGTGATGCTCTCTCTAAGTCCAAGTCACTAGATGGTACTGTTGCTGTTTAATATTGACGCCCCCCGGGGGCCAGCTATTTGGGAGACTCACATTTCTGCTGAGAGCCGAACCAGGGCTGTGCAATTTGTCAGGGAGACGCACGCGAGGAGCCAGGGAGAAGAAGTAGGTCAGATCTGGTTCCTGGGATTCAGTTGTCAGAGGGGGAAGCTGAGGGATGGTAAAGATCTCATCTGAGCTGGTTTGCTTCCAGGTCTGCTGCCTGAAGGGGAGATGGGATCAGGCCCCCACAGAAACCCCATGAAACCCAGGTCTTGGTCATCCTCGCTCATGTGGTTACGTGCTGCTGGGGGCAGCTTGTGCTCCAGAGGAAGGAGAAGCTCTCTGCAAATGGAGGCAGTGGAGGTTGTGTTGCTTATTGACCTCAGCTCATGTGGACTCAGGTGGCACAACTCGACCTGTACAGCACACTAAAAGCCAATCCGAGGAGAGCCACTGGTTGTCCCACATCCCTTAACCGCTCAGAACCCCCCCCAAGCTTTCAAATGACATCATTGCCTGCATCCCATCCCTGTTAGGAGGTCACCAACCTCTCCGTGGCGGATGGTAACAAACAGGTTATTGTGCTCTGCTCTGCAAACAAGCCCCAGCCCTCCCAACCCCAGCAGAGAGAGATTCCTTCCCTGGGCAGGCAGCTCTCGGCAGGCTGCCTGCCCTGCCTTCACTGGGGTTTCTATTAGAGGGGAAAGTCAGGCCAATTAAATCAGGCAGCATTGAATCTCTAATTGACATAAATGAGACAGACAGACAGCTGGGAAGACTAGGGTGGGGAGGGGGAGGGAAAGGGGAGCAGGTGCCCTGGATGAGAAAGAGATGGAAATCCAACCTAATAGTACTGCAGCTTTTCTTATCCTGTGTGTTCCTATGAGCTAGCAACACCTTGAAAAGTGGCTGAGCTCCCGCTGGCGATAAGTTAGTGACAGAAATACAAGTTACAACCGTGATGTACTTGATTAGGATGTTCCCCCAAACCTCCAAAGAAACCCAAAGCAAAACCAAACCAAAACCCCAAACAAAAAAACCCTCAAAATGTTTTTTTTTATTTGTGTAGTTATGTAAAATAAATATCTGTTTTTCCTCATGCAATTTCAACATCAGGCCCTGTGGCTGGACAATTACAAAATCATTTTAAATCATATTTGCTTAATTTTCCACTTCTGAGCAGTGCAGGAGTAGGCATTCCCCCCCTCTCTTCTTAATCAGGGAGTGCTCTTTTTTTTTCCTTGAACAGACCCTTCAAATATTAATTTATACAGAAACAAGTTATTTAAATGCCTACATTTCAGAAGAACGAGGCACAAGAGGGCAGGAACTTACCCATGTCCCATCCAGCAGCGCCGTGGCTGGAACCAGAATTACCAGCCCTGGGGCGGGCGACTCACCGGGAGAGATGGAGCTGCCTCTCCCAGGGTGGTGCCTTTATGGAAACACAAACCCTCAGCTGCTTTCTGCAAACACCCTTCTGCAGGTGAGCGGAGAGAACCTCATGGGGAGCAAAACAAGGGTGTACAAGTGGTGGGTGCGGGTAACAAGTGTGTGTTTGGGGGGGGGAATTGGGTCTCGCTGTGCTGCTGAATCCCCCAGTAGCACAAAAAAGCAGCAGCTCTGGATTAGCTCTCGCAAACCCAAATGAAAACAACCTGTGTCTGATTTTAAAACTGTGCAGATTTGCACGTTGGGGTGCAAGAACACGGGAAGTGTTTTTCACTTACATTTCCAGAAACTTTGGAAGTCTCTTCCCGAGTATTTCACCACGTTTCCCTTCACCGTTTTCCCAGCTGGGATCATTTTTGCCAGTACAGACAATTCTTCTTGGTATCCATGGGAATTGCCTCCATAATTAGACGTGCACCCAGTGCACAGATCAGAGCCTTCAAACCCAGCAGCTGGAACTAGGAGGCGGGTCTGATTAAATCTGCTCTGCCACAAGGAGAAAAGCCAGCTTTAATGAAACATCAGAAGCGCTCCCTACCCCTTCTTTAAACAGCGCAGGAAAAGGGACTCCGGTTTTACTCGTCGAGTCGCTGCTCATCACGAGCTCGCTACTCGCCGAACAGAGAGCGGGCGTAGCAGCAGCTCATCTGGGGCCCTGAAACTGGGGATCTGTCTCATTAAAAAGGCTCTAATTGCCAGCAACGGCATTTATTAACGGGGGCTCACAATACGCCTCCAGAATTAAAGGGAGGACTGGAAATGTTAGCAGTCGCAGACCTCGATCGTTTAGGATGACCCTTGAGCCACTGAGATCAGCGTCAGCTCATAAGTGTCACGCAGAGAGCGAGTTTCTCACCTGGGTTTCCTGACCAGAAGTGATCATTTATGTGTCCATCCACCAAAAAACACGCACAACTCTTCTATTTCATGGAAACCATTTCTACCACCGCACGCCCAGTCTGCATTTAACAACCTGCTGTACAGAGAAGGGAGCTGGTTGAAGAGAGGCAGATGGTTGGATAGAAATTATTAATCCCATACAGGCTTTTTAACCTTTATTTGCTGCTTCCACTTGGGGTCACAAGCCCCAGCGCTGCTGAGGGCTTCCCCCTGGAAGGAGGGCAGGCTGCGGCTGCGCCCATGGCACAGCACAGAAATCACACCGTAAGCCCTGCATTTCTCTGCCTTTTTCATAGAACAGAGCTGGGAGTTGGGGGTGGAGAAGCCAGGTGAAAATTACAAGTAGTTTTGTGGGTGGGAAAAAAAAGCAACTTTTAACAAATAATGATTTTCCTACTGCTTACGGCAGCAGGGGACGTGGCAGGGACTGGGGATCAAACATGGCTCTGGTCTAGACGGAGCTGCGATCCCCGCCTGCCTTACGAGTTCCTAGAGCAGGGGCTGAGGAGAATTTAGCATATCGTTTCCCTGATGTGATTAAAATGCAGCTC
This sequence comes from Jacana jacana, assembly GCA_013400555.1. Classification (NCBI taxonomy): domain Eukaryota; kingdom Metazoa; phylum Chordata; class Aves; order Charadriiformes; family Jacanidae; genus Jacana; species Jacana jacana. The sequence continues at coordinate 26,646 of VZTM01026661.1, forward strand.
CCCGTCCCGGGGTGCTGACAAATCCTCGCACCCAGAGGGGTTCGAAACCACGACGCCGTTCCCGCTGCCGAAGGAGGGCGGGAGCGGAGACAAGCGCTGCTCACAGACCCCAGCTAACGGAGCCTTCCTTCCCTGAAGTTTGAACTCAGCCCTTCTTGTAATTCCTCTAATTTGAATATCATTTTCTCAATCCTTGCAAGATGCAGATAAATGAGAGATTCCTGGCTCTGAGTCAAAGGCTGCGGTAATTAACTGTTTGTAAAACACTTTAAGCATGCGAAGTGCTATTATCCTAGACAAGAAACCAACAGGCTATGGCAGATTGGAGCCGGGTTTGGAGGCACAGCAGCAAACACAGCTCATTTCTCCTGCTACATCTCTCTTTTGGAGTTGCTACTGGAAGATTCCTTTTGTTACAACCAGAGTAAGTCAAACCAGAATTGCTTTCTTTCATATTAACCTGTGTGATTCCAAAGTTTTCCCCTCTGCAATAACTGCCTGAGCAGAGGGCCAGCTTCCTGCTTATCTCCTGAAGAAACCACCCCAAGGGAAAGGAGAAATTGCTGCTACTTCTGATCTCACATAAAACTGAAGAGGATCCACCTGCTACAGGTTTCTAACACCATCTGCTGTTTAAAAATAAGACAGCATTTGAGCTGAGCAGCACGTGGGAGTTTGCACTTGTTTGATAAACCAGAAGTGACACCAGCTCATCTAGAAGGTCTATGCGATCGGCACGTTTCACCTCGTTTCAGCACTGAACATAAGCGAGTTACTTCTTTCCTGGAGGACTCAGGAACCCAACGAGCAGCAGCTGAAAGCCAGGCCCACACCACAAAGCTGACATCTTTGTCCACAGTCACAGGACCCCAAAGTATTGAAGCAGAGTTTGAAGTGGCGTCACCCCCCGCCAACGCCTGGCCCAAAACCCAAACTTTAAAGAAACGTTTAAAAAGAGGCAAAAAACCACTTTCTTAGAAGAGAGCCATAAACTCCATAAGGTATGAGGAACTCAAAGAAAATTGTTCTTTCCATTAAAAATAAATATATTTACCTTTTGCTGTGACACGCTGCTGCTGTATGACAGGATAAATGCTCCAGCCGAGAAGAATACTCCAACCAAGGATTCTTTCACTGCTCCCCAACTGGAAGTGACACAAACCTTTATCCTGGGGAAAACAACAGAGCCCCTCATTCCAGCCCTAAATCAAAGGACTGGCCACCAATGCTCTTAGGTTTTGTTGCACGTGTGAAAAAGCAAAGAGCTATTCTTAATAACAACACTCTTTTTAAAAGAAAAGAAGTGTTTTCTCCAAATGGGCCCTATGGAGCCCAGCCCCATGAGATGATGCAGAGATTTTACTGCTGCAGGTTTAAACAAAAAGCCACCCACAATTTCCAAAGTCTCGGCCGGAGCAGAGGGGGCAGCTCTGCAATCCCTCCCCGGTGGTACCAGGGCAGCCCGTTTGCAGCGTCGCCCTCTATAGCTCACGCTTGGAACCCCCTCCACACGCAGCCTTTCAAGAGTCAGGGGCTCCTTTTGAAAGCGATCGGCTTCTCACCCCGGCACTTTACATGTGCTTCTCCACAAAAGGGACCTTTTACATGTCAATTTATTTTCAGACAAGCATATCTGAAAGGGAGTTTCTCTCCCGAGCAGAATTAGTATTAATGGCAGGTGTTCCAGGCTAACACAAAGGGAGGAAGGCAGCAAGTTAGCTCAGCTTAAGTAGTAAGACAGCTTGATGTTTTAATAACCAGAGGCAAGAAAATGGAGTGGCAGCGGACCTCCAGCTTTAATAGCATGAATGAAGGTTTTATTCAGAGCCCGCTATGTACTCGCAAAAGAAGACCTTGAAATATTTTAAATGTTTTCTTTGCCTTAAAAGAGGGATTAAATTGTTGAATATTACATGAAAGCACAGCAGCCGCCCCGCATACCGTCGAACACGCGTGCGGTCACCGAGTACTTCCGAAGCCTCCCCTGTTCTCGGGAAGGCTGCCACGAGGAGGTGGTGGCACCCAGGAGGCCACCAGCTGCACAATTCACAGCCCACAAATGCCTAAAGGTGGAGGAAAAAGAATTAGGCGACCTAACGTGGTGGTAGGGAGCTGAAGAGGGTCTTGGCATTCCTTGGGTGGAGGGTTAAAAAAGCAGAGCGGTTGCCTGGTGAAGTTTCACTAAGACAGAAAAAAAAGGGATGATTTCTGATGGAGTTACCGGTCTTCAGTTCTAAAGACAGCCTAAATAATCATGATGGGAATATTTATCAGGCCAAAATACATTTATTGATGCTCTGGTTAATTTAACAGAGGTCAGTACCACATCACTGAGAGGAAGGCACGACTGCTTTACACAGTGGAAAGAAGGAAAACAGCCTCTCAGCTGGGTCAACCCCTTGTACAACAGAAAAGTTGGCGACACACCCTGAAAGGGGAAGGTTTGACCTTTCTTATATGGAAGCTGTATTATACAGAGTTGGTTCAATATTATTTTCAGGCTCCTTGTCTATGGATTAACATGCTGTTTCCACACAGGTTAGTTCCAGGTAGACTCAGCTATTTGAGGCTGGATTCCAGGACTTCTGCTCCCTTGAGCTTTTGTGTGGATGGACAGGACAAAAATCTTAAAAGGTCAGGTTGGCTCTTAACCACCTGCAACAACACAGGAATCTTCCTGCTCAGCATTTCCTTATGTATGAACGTTACCTGCTTTTTTGTCCCTTTTCAAACCAAGACAAAGGTGAGCTGCACATCCTCCTTGTCCCAAGTTAAAGCTGAATGACCTCCAACGTTGGTGAGAGCAGATCATTTGGTCCTCTCTAAGACACCCACTGGCTCCCCACAACAGGGATTAGAGACCCAGCTTGCCACAGGCCCAACTTTCTCCTCAAATGAGACAATTTCAGCTAAGATTACAGCAGTTGGTCCCAGCTGTATTTTGGCAAAGGTTTAACACTGCCAGGACAAAACCAGAAAGGGAAGGAGGGGGCCCACCCGACCCGTTGCAAACACCTACAGTTCTCATACACAGGAAGAGAAAGATCAACAAGTCCATTTTTATTGAGCACTAGAATTAAAAAAGTAACAGCACTTGGTTGATTTGGAACTAAAAATCAAGACTTATTTTTACTCATGGAAAGATCGCTCAAAACAATTTGGTTAAAAGCACCTCAGAAAGTGAGGGTCTCCAAAGTCTCTTCTCCAAAGTCAGGGGGGGTCCCAGAAGCTACAGCTGCACCACAGTTCCTCTGAAGAGCCCAGTGAGGCTGGAGGGGGTTTCATGCCTCAGGTATCATCTCATGGCCAGGCAGAGCCTGCAACAACCACGGGCTGCTCTCCCCTGTGCCCGCCGAGCTCTGCCCCTGGTTGTCTTACGCCCCCCAGAGTTGCCACGACTTGGCTTCACACCAGCACCGGTACAGGGAGGACTCAAAGGTCGTAACGTTTTTCCTGACCCACACTTGAGAACGCGTACAATCCCGTACAGCTCCCGGCTGCCATCCGAGCAGGATGGATATTTGGTTCAAGAGCTAGCCCACGCTGTTGCAAGGCTCACAGCGAGTGGTGATCGACCAGCACCATGTCCAACCCCATCCACCATTTCAAGTCCCACCCTTGAAGTCCAACGGAGGAAATATTCTGGAAAACCAGTTGAGGAACCTGCTTTGATACCAACAGCACCCAGTGGGACTGGCCCCAGCTCCAGAAAGAAGCTGTTTATAATTATTGTAGTTGTTTTAGGTACCTCAGATTCACACCCCTTTTCACTGGCCTGAGAGTTACTGCACAGTTGTAGGAAACGTAAGGCAGGTTCAGTGGCACCAGTGCAAACCTTATGCCAGAGGAGAAAGCATGTATTCTGAAGGAAGGCATTTCGGGTGGTGGAGCCTCCCCTCCCCAGCTCTCAGCAAAACACTGAATCCAGCTCGGCCAGGGATCGGTGGCAAAACCAGCAAGAAGATCCCCTGTGCACTGGTCTCTTCCTCTTGGCAGCCCTGGACACTAGGGCAGTACTTGGTACAGCAAAAAATCGTGGCTATTTCAGCTTCTCACTGGCTGCTCCAGGGAATCAAACAGGACCTGCCAGGGTGAGGGTGGAGGAGAGAGCTGTACATCTCTGAGAATTTTTCTTTTTGTATGGAATTCTCCATTTTAGAGTCAACTGGGACGAGGCAAGAGGGAAAAAGTTAAATGATCAGCCAAACCAGCAGAAATTCACACGAGAACCTTTGCTGCCTGCAGTCACGTCCTTGAGCACGGGAGCATTTCGAGTCCCTGTAGCTCTCCTGCTCCTCCCAAGAAACAGCCACCACTGAACCAGGGAGCTCCAGCAACTCCCTGCCAGGCAGAATGGGTTGGGAACTCCTTTCTGGCACAGTTTGCCTCCCCGGGTTGGCTTCTTTTAGCACTAGAACGTCCTGAGAGTAGAAGCTCCCCTCCGCAGCCTGCATCCTGCCACCTTTCCTGATGATGATGGTCTCGTTCTGTAACGGGGTCTAATTACTCCCCACTGCAGAGTGAAGTATCACACCTGAGAGAAGGTGGTGAAATATGCAGCCCTACTCCAGTACTGCTGGTTTTCCCATCACAGGGCCAGAGGAAAAAGCTTTGCAGATCTCCCAAAAGGCAGGGCAAGAGTCACTGTCCACCCTGGGGAAAGGACCAGGGTTGTTTATTCTGCAGCTAAAAGTCAGTCAGTAAAAAAACCCCATCAACTGAATGACACATTTATTGTACAATTCAGAAAGAAACCCTGAGTTACCAGCTGTAGAACAAAGTTAAATTAAAAAAAAAAAAAAGAGGATGGTTTGTTTTATAGGTTCCTGCTGAAGGAAAGGAACCCCCAAACTGGTAAAAGCAGCAGCCAGAGCCAGCCCGAAGCCTCAGCTGTGCTGAGGAGAGGAGAAGGTTCCTTTGTCATCCCCACCTGCGTGGGTGGCAAACTCCCTAGGGAGAGATGGGGAGAAGATGAAGATGGGCGGGCAGAGGGAAGGCCTGAGCCAAGCCCAGGAGGTGTCCTGGAGAGCTGAGCACCTCAAGGGGGTGTTTGGAAAACCCGTGGGGTTGTGTTGTTCAGAGAACTGTCGTCTGGGGAGGGGAGGGCAGGAGGGAGGAAGAAATGGAGTCGGAAGAAATGGAAAAGAACTTCTTTACCTTAACGCTCCGAACACACACGCACGAGAAGTACGGGGGAGGGAAATGCCTTCCAAAGGGGAGTGCTGCTGGCTAGGAGGCTGCAGGGCTGACTTTGGGAAGAGCAGCCTGTCTGGGCTGAGCATTCAAAGGTTCAAGGGAGGAAAAACTCCGAGGCCTAAAAACTGAACTCTTCCAGCTGCGATGACGTTGGAGAGGATCAGCTCCAAGAACTGATGTAACTACAACAAATATCTGGCCCTACACAGGGGAGGGTGAATCAGAGCTGCTTTTTAGTGCTGCTTGACATCAGTTATACATTCTAACTCTCATATACACAGACAGTTGTCTTTAAAAATTGACAATTTACACTTCAAAAAAGTTTTACAGTGAAGTTCTCTCGGCAAAGATCAGTCCACACGAGGAGGAGCCAGTCTTTCAGAAACAGAAAGGCACTTGGCCTTTTGAGAAGAAGTCCTCAAGGGAGCTCCTGTGCAGGCATTGACTGCCCCAGCTCCTGCCCCCCCGTCTTCAGTAGGTGCTCAAAGCCTGGTGTGCCTGCACCGCGCTGAGCGGCCGCAGACCCTCCCAGCTTCACAGTGTGGTGGAAGGAAGTTTCTTCACCCGCCTCTGTGCCAAAATGGAGGATTCGATGGGCTTCAGCTGGGGGCTTGGCTTGGAGCTGTTCAGTGCAGAGTACGTGGCAGCCATTGCCCCCTTGGAGAGAAGGCACGAGAAGTCATTTAGATGTAGAAGAGGTTATTTCAGACTCACGGCTTTACAAGATGAGGGACCAGAGTAGCCAGACCCACAAACAAAGCCTGAAGCATCTTCTTTTTGTTACGTCTCCTCTCATCCTGACACTCCATTAAAAGAACTTCCCTACGTTTTCCTACCAAAAAGTATAACTTGTCTTGAACTGCCTTCGCTTCACAATCCTCCCCTTCTGCCCACAGTCTCCAACCTTCCATCCTGCTTTGCCCACATCACCATCACCCTCCCTGGGCCTCTACTTTCCAGAGCCCGAGGTACACGAGGAACCAGCCCAGACTCTGTACCTTCACAAGCTGAACGTCCTGGTGATTCAGCTGGCTCTGGGGTAAGCTGTCCTTCTGGGTTATCCAGGGATGCTGCAGGACCTGCTTGGCTGTTAGACGCTGGTGAGGATCTACGTGAAGCATCTTTGATACCAGATCCTAAGGGCATCATTTGCAAAGTTAGACTTTAGAAGATTTTATACTTTAAATGCAAAAATATCATCTGTCTGCCCCTCAATGGAGATTTACATTCAGAGGCCAAGTTTGAAGTCCCCAGACATCAGTCCCCTATTGTACAAACTATGCTTTCAGTAGGCCTGGGAGGTGTAACAGCTCAAACCCTGCACGGGTCAAGCATGAGGTTGGTGTTGGACACAAAACATTCACAGCCAGAGCTAAAACAAAGTTGGGAGAAGAAATCTGCTGTGGAGCAGACGTGCATGGGGTAGAAGCTACACTGCTGGTTTTCTCCTCTCTCGTCTGCCCTCCCTCCATCCCCAACTTGCTTTAAACTTGCCTCACAGTGACTGCCTGCACTCAACCTCAACCCTTTAATGTAACACAGATGAGCACCAAACCCTACCTTGGCCATGTCAGAAATAGTGTCCCAGTTGCCTCCACTGACAGAGAACTTCCCTCTGCCTATCCGGGTCAGGATCTCTTCTGGAGTGTCACTGGGACCATTTGCGAACGGAGTGGAGCTGAAGATAGAAGAGACAGCATTTGATTCACTGTCCTGTAACCCAGCCAGGGAGTGCCTCCAGGTAGCAGTGATGGATGAGCAGAGGTCCAACTGCCACCACGGAGTGTGTCTGAAAGCAAGACGGTCACAGTCCCAGCTGGTTCTTTCCAGCGAGACAGAGGGGCTTACCCTGCGAGCATCGTGTACAGGAGAACTCCCAGGCTCCAGATGTCACAACCCTCGTCGTAGCCTTGGCGTTTTAGTACCTGAACAGAAAGGAAAAATTTAAAAAGCGTGTTTGGGTCCTGTTGTTGAGCTCACTTCAGCTCTTGAAGAGTGTGCAGTCTGTACACGAAGCTCCTACAGCCCCACTTGGACTAAGGACTGAAATCAGAGTTTGGTTTCGTGGAGCAGAGGAACCCCCCAGGCCCATCCAGATGAGAAGTGAGAGAGGAGCCACGTATGTTCCAGTGTGGTGACACTGCACACAAGCTCCACTGCATGCCTGCTCTTTTCCTTTCTTCCAAACCAAGGCAACCGAGTGGAAAATCATCCCACTTCTTTTAACAGGTCAGTTACTCAGGAAGAGAAGCAGCCTAGAAAAATCACTGGGATTTCAAAGGCTCGGTCCCCCGAGCAGAGCCTCCCACCAGGGCAGTACAAGCTGGAGGATTGGATGTGAGATCCCCTGTGTATTTGTTATTGCAAGCGGTTTCTCCAATTACCTATTTCAGGATGGAAGATGCAAGAGCAGGCTGGAGTCAGGAGAGGGGCAGACCTACCTGCGCCGAGTGAGAGCACAGGCTTGGGGAGGGATGTGAGAGCATCGAAGGGTCTCGGGGCAGTGAGGTGCTTACCTCGGGTGCCACAAAGTTTGCTGTGTAACAGGGAGTCATGAGAAGGCCGTTATCAGCCCTCAGCTGCTTGGCGAAGCCAAAGTCACAAATGCGAATGCTTTCAGGGTTCCCCGACTCATCCACGTAGAGGATATTGCTGGGCTTCAAGTCCCTGTGAACCACCTGTGGAGCAAAGAAAGTGTCATTCTCACACCCCTGGAAGACAAAGGTCTGAAGCTGCATCAGGACGCTCAACCCCTGCTCTGGCCCCACATCTGGTTCACCAGAACAGCAACGTCAGCAAGAAATAAAAAGTCCTGACAGGCACAGCTACTGCCCGGGGGAGAGGGAGCGCAGCGCAGTGCCAGGCAGCTTCCCAGGAAAAGAGATGTCACCACACTCACCCCTTGGGAATGCAGATACTCCACCGTTTTACAGATCGTGTGCAGGACTGAACTGGCTTCCCTCTCCGAGAAAAACTTCTGTTTGAGGATTTTATCCAGCAGCTCCCCTCCCCTCATCAGCTCAGTCACCAGATACACGTACTTCCCATCGTCATACACCTGCCAAAGCAAACACAGAGGGGTTAACCGGGAAGTGCCTCCAGAGTGTTCCCTTCTGTACTTCTACCACTCAGCAGCAGACAGAAATCAGCAACACAGAGGCAGGGCTGGGGATGCTTCCCCCACCCCACAGCAGCACCTGGAGCAGGGCATCAGGTTGCCCATGCTGGAGCTGCACTAGTCCCACATAGACCTGTTCTGCCCTTCCTAAACCGAAATAGAGGAGAAGTCACTCAAGACACACTCACGTCTTTCAGGGTGATGATGTTTGGGTGCTGCCCGTATCGCAGGAGGATTTCTCTTTCCTCAGAAGGGTCTCGCTTGCTCTTGTCAATAACCTGCAAGAGTATGGGTAGCCGTTAGCCACAACGGGGCTGGGACAAAGCAAACAAGCTGTTTGGAGTCCTGCACTGTACCCATTCCTTGTCCCCTGGGCTCTTTAGCAATAAGGTTCCTTCATCAGTTCTGTGTCCTCAAACCCCACAGTTTTATGTGTTATATTTGCTAAGAGCTGACCCAGCCCCAGCAAACTTGGCAGAGAGAGGTGAGATACTGTCCCCTCAGAGGAGGGCACTGCTTCCCTGCTGTTCCGGGCTAAGAGAGCTTGTGCAGTTACACACACAGCAGCACAGAAACCATCCACTTAGGCCCTGTGCAACCAGGGAAAGTGATTTCACTCCTGGATGTTATTTTGGTCTAACAAAGCCTAACAGGGGAGGTCAGTTTGGGTGGTAAATCTCAGACCTTGACTGCATATTCCATGTTGGTTGCTTTATGAATGCAGCGCTTGCACACCGAGTAGGAGCCCACGCCGATCGTCTCCTTTACCACGTAGCCATCGTTGAACTGGATATTCTTGCCGTGCAGCTGCTGCAAGAGGAGAGCAGAGAGTCCTTCAGCTGGGAGGGTTCAGGGAAGGGTTTGTGCAATGTGATGAGTTATAACTGCAACACAGAGCGAGCTGACAGACGGCTGTCGGCTCCATCCCACAGTTCTCCTCCCGGCTGGGGAGAGGCAGGAGAAGAGAACAAGGCAGATGTAGGTCAGTGGGCTGACACTATCTGCATCTACCGTGGTGCATCGTGGTGGCACCTATCAACCCACAGCCCTCCCCACTAGCACGTGTCCACCTGGAAAGCAAAGGGACTCGTGTTGCCCTGCTGGTATGCCCTGTGCACACGACAGTCAACAGAAATGAAAGAACAGGATACAGGGGTTCAAGCAGAGCGACGCTGCCTCAGGCTCCCCCTGAACTCTGCTCCAGATGGTCCCATAGACCCACACTGGAGAATTACTGTGGCTTCAAACATTTGTTCCTCTGTCCTCACTTTTTACCTGTACCACTGAATGCAGAGATGACTGGGCAGGTTTCACTTTGCCATCCTCCATCAATCCTGTTGCCACAAAACTGAAGCCTCGGAAGAGCTGATGGGCCCCCGCGCTTGGGGGGATTCCTGGGGAATCTGCAGGAGGAGTTGAGACACAATTTGAAGAAGGCTGGCCCTGTGGAACCAGAAGCTTTCCCTGTGCTCTCCAGAAGCTGTGGCTCCTCTTCAGGGATTTCAAGGCACGAGCCACATCACACAGCACTGAGCTTGCACGTAACACCCCGCATCCCTGTGGCTGGGCCACCTTCCTCAGTGCTGCAAACATCTGGAGGTCTGCAGCACGAGCAGGAGGCAACCCTTGCCCTCCTGGCACCAGCAAACCACTACTGAAGCCCCACAGCATCAGGCACCGCACGGTAAACCTTGGCTTTGAGTGAATTCGTACAAACCTTTTGGTGTACGTGAGGTAAATTCCGTGTCAAAATAAAAGGTGTCGTCTGGCTGGCCTACTGCAGGCTTGAAGGGCGGTTTGATTTCCCGGCGGTAGAGCTTCTGCAAAGGAAAGAGAGCTCAAAAGTGAGCTGACAGGTCAGCACTCTCACATGCACTGAGAGAGTGCAAAGGCTTGCTAGGAACGAGAGGCCAGGCAGAGATTTTTGTGAAACTAGAAAGGGCTCCGTGGCTTAGCCTTTCACTGCAGCTCGGCAGGCAGGGAAAGGGGACAAAGGGAGATTTAGATGAGATACCAGAAAGAACTTCTTTGCTGTGAGGGTGGTGAGACACTGGAACAGGTTGCCCAGAGAAGCTGTGGCTGCCCCATCCCTAGAGGGGTTCAAGGCCAGATTGGAGGGAGCTTGGAGCAACCTGGTTTGATGAGAGGTGGCCCTGCTCAGGTCAGAACTTGATCTTTAAGGTCCCTTCCAACTCTGACCATTCTATGATTCTTGGCCAGTTTGTGGAGAAATTCTACAAGTCCTGCCTCAAGAAAAACCAAGGGGTTTATATGTAACTTGGCTCCACCCCAGAAGCAGTATCCATAAAGCATTTACATCACCAGGCTCTTCCACCTCCTCCTAACTCCTGTTAGGGCTTTGCTGACGCGTATCTCCTCAGGGAGAGCCAGAGGAGATGCCCTAAGGGGACTCTCGGATTACAGCGCTCCCACAAGTAACCTTTTTAAATTGCTTTTTGAAGCAAAAATTTGAAATCAGCTTTACTGGCATTGCTGGAGGTTCAGCCTAGCAGCTTGCTGGGTGCCTCGAAAGCACCAAAAGGCTGATCTTCAAAATCCCTCACCAAGGAAGGGAAGAAAAAATTATGTGCTAAAGTAGGGAGTTGGCCAGAAGCAACTGGGAAATGCTGGTTCAGTTATCTCCCTGCTGCTCTACAAAACAGAGTATTTCCTTGCCAGAGATGTTTCCCTGAGTCCTTCCCACTTTGTGCAAGACACTCTGTGTTGTGCCAAACCCCAACTAAAACCTGTGCTTGCTGCTGAGGGATGAGTAAATTCAAACCGAGGTGAGATCACAGGCAGAGTCAGGGATGAAGCAGTTACTCATAGAATCATAGAATCATTCAGGTTGGAAGAGACCCTTGGGATCATGGAGTCCAACCATCAGCCCCACTCTACAAAGGTCTCCCCTACACCAGATTCCCCAACACCACATCTCATCGACTCTGAAACACAGTCAGGGATGGGGACTCCACCACCTCCCTGGGCAGCTGATTCCACTGACTGACCACTCTCTCTGGGAAAAACTTTTTCCTCATGGCCAGCCTAACCCTACCCTGCTGCAGCTTGCAGCCATTCCCTCTTCTTCTATCACTAATTGCCAGCATTAGAGACCAGCACCAACCTCTCTCCAATGCCCTTTCAAGCAGTTGTAGAGAGGGATGAGGTCTCCCCTCAGCCTCCTCTTCCTCAAACTAAACACTCCCAGCTCCCTCAATGGTTCCTCAGGAGATTTACTCTCCAGGCCCTTCCCCAGCTCCGTGTCCCTCCTCTGCACTCGCTCCAGCTCCTCCAGATCTCTCTTGTGTTGAGGTGCCCAGAACTGGACACCAGACTCAAGGTGCGGCCTCACCAGTGCTGAGTCTAGGGGGACAATCACCTCCTTGGTGGTTACCTCACGTAACCAACAGAGTTTTAGTTTGGGGCAGCATTACTGGAAGAGGAGGAAACCTGGACAGTTGGTTGCTCTCCCATTGCTGGCCAAGCATCACTACTGTGCTATTACTGCAGTCAGAGAATGGTGTTACTGGTGCTGAGTTCCAGTTTGCTCGTGCATTTCTGACACTCACGTTCCAGTCGATGGTGGAGTAGAAAGGATGGCGCTTGATCTCTTCCGCTCCGTCTGGGCCAGAACCTGAAAGATGCCCCCATGGGGTGCGTTGCGTTAAATCAGGACCATCGACAAAGAGACAAGACAGCCAGGGACTGCAGGGAGCCTGGCTGCAATTTAACGAGCCCATTAACCACGCACAAGTGTGAACGTGCTGCTGACCCACCAGGATGTGGGAGATCCCGAGACAGGTGTACTCAGCCCAAAGAAGAAAAAGCAAAAGCAAAAAAAAAAGGTCTTACCTAATCTGTTGGCTGGGTTCCTTTTGAAAAGGGCTCGCAGGAGGCTCTGTGCTTCAGAGCTCAGGAACTGGGGCATGCCCAGCTTCGCTCTGCAGAGGAAGTTGAGCAATTCGTTGTAGGTTTTAAATCAAAAAGTCAACCCAGAAGCCAGCTGCAGCACCTCCACCCCCAAAAGTACAACTCATCTGGTTGGCATTTACACTGCACCCTCCAAAACCACTTGCCAAATAACGCCATCAAGTTGCGAGAGCCCCCAAATTGCAACACCCTCCGATAAAGAGCAGAAGCTCGTCTCCTGTACACACATGAAAGAGAAATCCCTCTTACTTGAGGATGAGGGTCATGGTGTCCTTCCGATCCTTCCCCTGGAAGGGCAGCGTACCGGTGAGCATTTCAAACTGGGAGGGAAAGAAAAGGAAAGGTCATGTCTGAGCAAGTCTGAGGGTTGCATGGATCCCACCGCACCTTCATCTAGGAGCTCGCCAAAGCTACTGAAAAGCTTCCAAGGGGTCAAAAACCGAGCTCTAAAAATGATCACAGACATCATGTTTTCAGAAGGAGCTTGGTTCACAAGGTAGGAATGTGCTGGAGCCACCGCCTGCTCTTGTGGGAACCCTCGGATTCAGCAGCCACCAGATGGTGGCACCAGATCTGCACAGACACCGAGGTCCCAGCGCTGGGGTGGACACAGACACCTTGATACTGGACACCCCATGCCACACCCCCCACGCTCATTTGGGACCACAGCCTCAGGAGCACTATCTCCCCCAAGAGACTAGGCTGGACACCTGGATAGCCTGTGCCAGAGCCCTTTTGGGGGGCTTGGAGAACACCCCCAAGTCAGCACATCTGCTAGACGAGCAGAATCATGTCAGGGTGCTTCAGAGCTACGGCTGGAGCAGCTGCAGAGCCCAGTCCCCAGACCCGCTGGCTGGGTACGTACCATTAACACCCCATAGGACCACCAGTCAGCGCTGTGGGAATGGCCCTGGCGATTTACAACTTCTGGTGCCATATACTCCACTGTCCCACAGAAGGAGTAGGCTTTCTTCTCATGGTCTATGGCCTCCTTGCTCAAGCCAAAATCTACGTAAGAGAAAACGTGTCAGCACGCGCCTGTGTGCTCTGAGCAGTCACACAGAGCAGAGGGGCCCAAGAGGAGCTCTGTATTTCAAGAGCCAAGCCTGCTGGAGCACGAGGCTTTTATGGAGCCCCTTACCTGTGAGTTTGATGTGCCCTTCTTCATCCAGGAGGATGCTACAGGATGAATGAAAAACCCAAGTTGTTACTGCCTGCAATAAGGGTTGGTGAGAAGAAGCAGCACACACAGCAGAGGCTGCTCCAAGAAGCTCCCAGAATCCAGAGGAGAAACGTTACCCTTCCCTTCCCCAAGCCCTTTCAGCTCCATCACCAAGGCCTGAGTGCAACAAGGAGCAGCTCCCTTCTCTCTGCGCCCTCAACTTCTCATTGGCTGAATGACCCCCACAGGTGACACCACCTTGGATCCCCAGGTAAGAACACCCAACACATGCAGCTGGTTGCATCTCTGCAGAGGCCCAGCCTGGTGCCTTTTCCTTCCAAAGGCTCTCAACTGCTTAAAGCTGGAGCCTGGAGACGAGCCAAGGATTAACTGCTCAGACACGTGGTGCACACATGCTGCCTCCACAGTGCTCCTGGCCGTAACTGCTGAGCTGAGGAGCAGGAGCCTTGTCAATTGGCACTGTCACCTTCCATCTGGCTGGCCTTGGGGCACCACTTGGCTTTGCCTTGGTAGGAGAAGGCTGTGCCATTTGCTGACTACATGCTGGGGACTGAAGGACGCTGTTCCCTGCCTCAGCTGTGCCACACGTACTTCTCTGGTTTGAGATCCCTGTAGATGATTCCCAGGCTGTGCAAATGGTCGAGCCCCAGAGCCAGCTCCGCTAGGTAGAACTTCACGTCCTCCTCAGTGAACATGACCTGTGGGAAGGGAGAGGAAGCAGACAGGCGCTGGGGTTACAACACAGGCACCAGGTTATGTTCCCATTGTCTTCACCTGGCACATCTTCTCGTTACCTCTCCCATTCCCTGCCTTTGCCCCATCCCAGTGTGGTGACAGAACCAGCCAACAGAGCAGCAGAACATGGTTCTCGCCTGTTTTCACTCTTAACGTGATGCTCAGCAGAGGTGAGACCTGCCTCCTCCACTGCTGCTTTTCTGACAGAGGACGGGGCTCTCAAGACATCCTCTCTCATCGCCAGCTCTGGACTAGCGGCAGGTTGGAGTTTCCCCCCATCTCAAAGACTTTGCAAGGGGTCAACCCCTTCTCCAGGCAATTAAGCCCAGATGAATCAAGAGCCTCAGCAACCCACCAAGATCCTCTTTGTCAGGAGGTGGAGTGACAGGACATGGCTTTAAATTGGAAGAAGGGAGACTTAGATTAGATACCAGAAAGAAATTCTTTGCTGTGAGGGTGGTGAGGCACTGGAACAGGCTGCCCAGGGAAGTTGTGGTTGCCCCATCCCTGGAGGGGTTCAAGGCCAGGCTGGATGGGGCTTTGAGCACCCTGGTCTGGTGGGAGGTGTCCCTGCCCAGGGCAGGGGGGTTGGGACTTGGTGATCTTTAAGGTCCCTTCCAACTCTGACTGTTCTATGATTCTATGCCAGAGCATACCCACCTCTTTGGAAAGGCGAGTGAAAAGGTCACCTCCTCTGAGGAAATCCAAGATGAGATACAGCTTCCCCTCTGTCTGGAATGCTGAAACACAAGCCGGAGCAGGAATCAGAGCCCTCAGCCCAGGGAAGGCTCCATGGTGTTACATTAATCACTTAAATCCCAATGGCTCCAGCTGTGCAGATGCCCTGAGTGGTTACTAGGTTAAACGCAGGTAGGGATCATTATTTGGGGCAGATGAGATAGCCTGGCTGTGATGCTGAAAGGGGAGCTCACCAGCAGCCATGCAGCACTGCAGAAAATCCTCATTTCGGGGGGGTTTGGTTCCCTTTCAGCCAGTGACGCCCTACCGAAAGGGCTGTTCTCCCCAGAGATGCACCGGTCGCTTTACAGGGAGAGAAGCTGTCCTCGCCTTCCCCAGTCACAGTATTAATCATGTCAAACTCTGGCTTGACCAGTTAACTCTGCTTTCTCAGCTTCCCCAGATTTAATGTTTTAATCCCAAGGATTTGATGTTTAAACCACTTCTCCTGGTCTATGCTCTGTTCCCCATTCAACAGCTAGAGCAGGCATGGGACCAAAGGCCTTTCCAGGAAAGGATTTGAGTTAAGGGGATTGTGAAGGCTCCAGAGCAGCACAGCCATTGAGGCACACGGACTGGTCCAAGCCTCTTCTCCATTTCAGGTGTCTCCAGAAGCCTGTTAGGAACCACGAGGGGCTCTCAGCATCCTCAAACCAGCTCATCTACCTGCTCGTGCTTATAGCAGCATCTTTCTCTATTGTGCTTAAAGCAGTGTCTGTTGAAGCTGCAGGCCCTCTCCCAGTGTCCCAATTAGCTCCCCACTCACCATAGTGGAGTTTCACCACAAAGGGATGGTTTACATCAGCCAGGATGTCCCTTTCTATCTTTGTCCTTTGTCGATCACGTACTGTGGGAAGAGAGAGGAACAACTCAGACACAGTATCCCAGAGCCAGCTTTGTTCCCAGCCTTCATCCCTTCATACCAGGCAGCTCAAGCCAGATCTTTTCCCACCTCCATCACTGCAACGAGGTGGGTTTTTTTTTTAATAGATGAAGAGAAAATGAGGTTGTTTGGCTGAGATAAATATCCTTCCCTTTCACCCAGACCCACCCTTGGGGCCAGCAGTGACTGCTGTGACATTTCCCAGTCCATGGTGGATGAGAGCATCACAGTGAGAATCTCCTACCTTTCAACGTGGCCTTCTTCAGCACTTTCATGGCATAGAGGTGGTTGCTGTCTGGTGGCGTTATCTTTCTCACCAGGAAAACCTGAGGCAGAAATGCACCACATTAGCTGAGTGCTGAATGTGAGCAGTAGGAGCTGGATGTCTCCCAAAGTGACAATCCTCACACTAACCCTAAGAAGCAGCTGGCCACAGGACTGGTAAGTTGTACCTCAAGCTTTCCATGCAAAACCCCAGGAGGTTTTCAGGAAAGCACTGTGTGTAGACTCCTCTCACCCTGTATCTCCAGCCACCACAGCACTCATGCCTTTATCATCTCTCACTTTCTTCCTCTCCCATCTCCCACAGGTGGGGCTGTACCTGACACCTGGGAGCTGTGACCCAAAGCACTGATGCTTCAATGCACCATGAAGCCTCCTGGTTTGACAGCCAGATCAACTCCTTACTGTCCAGGTCCTGCATCCTCTCTGGATTTTGACCTCCCTCCCTCCCCTGATGTCCCAGTTTTAGTACCTGGTTTTAAGCAGCTTCAGAAAGACACCCCCTTTCCTTTACACAAAGCCACTGCTGCATTTGCCCAGGCAGCAGCACAGAGTCCTGTGCAAGCCCCCACTGTTAGCACTGATGTGAAGTTGATTTAATGGGTGAGCAGATGGTCTGTAAGAGACCTGGATTATTTACACACTGAAACAGATAAGAGTTACAGGCTACTTCCTTCCCCCTTCACAGAAGGGAAACTGGACTGTAACCAGGGGCTAAAACCAGATGCAGACAGCATCATTTCTGAGAAGAGAGGAACATGCCCGAGTCCTCAATTCAACTGACAGCCTGGAAGCCAGTGAGAGAGCTGTGGGAGGACCCTCTGCCCTGCACAAAACCTGTGCTCACAAGCAGGATCCTTTCCTCCCAACCCTCTGAGAAAAAGAATCAAAGGGGAGATTTGGACACACAGGCTGGCCCTTGGGAGAAGGCAAGGAGAAGGAGAAGGCAAGGAGAAGGAGAAGGCAGTTCTTTCAACTTAGAACCATTTGTTAAGTGGGCTCAACAGTCAGGCTGTCATGATCTGGTGGTAATCAGGGAAGTGGTTTCACTGGGGACAGTCCCTTTTGTAATCGAAATCATTGATCTGACATGACGCATAGGAAGAAGTGAACTCACCTTGCCGAAAGAGCCCTGTCCCAGCACCTTCAGGAGCTCAAACTGCGAAGGATCAGCTTTCTCAGAGCCCTCCTTCACATGGTGTGTGATGTTGATTTCTTTCACAACACCTTCACCCTGAAAGAGAGAGGACACGGTTGGTTTGGAATATCCTCCTGGTAATTCATTCCCGAACAAGGCAAAGGGAGTCTGATTGGGTGCAGGAACACAGATTGCAGCCACAGACTGACAGGAACCACATCTGAAAGAACCATGAAAATTGGTGCTTGTCACAGGTACCTCCTGGTTTCAACATCTGGAATAAATAAGTGATCAGAAGGCTAGGACCAGGCAGCCAAGCTAAATACCCAGCGCTCTCCCCAAGGGCTCTGCTCCCCGCACCGCAGGCCTTGCCTTTCTTTGAACTGCATTTCAGAAGAGTGTGTGAAAAGCACCTTTTTTTTAAGGCACTGGTGGCAAAAACAGGAGTGTTTATGCCACTACAAATCCCACAACACAAAAATACGGCTCTGTTGTCAAAACACGGCCAGGGCTGGCAAAAATCAGACATGTTGGAGCCCATCTGCTCAGCAATCTGAGCAACTCTGCAACATAAGTCTTAGTGCATCTTCAGCACATACAGATGATGCTTTAACAGACTCAAGCCTTCAAGAAGATTGAGGGGAAGCCAAGGTCTCTGGCACATGTTTTGTTTAAAACACATTCTTTTATTTAAAAACAAAAAAAAAAAAGAAAAAGAAGAAGAAAAAGAGACTTAATCAGCAGCATCTAGAATGAACTCACAAACAAAGCACACAAGGACAGCCACAGACCCTGAGCTGGTGCTCACACACCTCCTTTCCCCACCAAACCTTGCCTGTACCTCTGGAGCATAAAGCCCAGAGTTCAGCTCACCAGAAACAGCAGCTGCTGCTTTCTGTTTGCATCCCAAATGGAAAGAGACTTTTTATCCCACCAGTCTTCCAGCCATGCCTTTCCCTCTGCTTCTCTTGATCTCACCTCCCCCCCAGTATGGCTGTACTCGTCCTCTGACCGTGACCCGTTCCACCCCCCGGGGCAGGCTGGACTCAATGTCCCACTTCTACAGACATGAATCTTAGTCAGGCCAGAAATCCCGGGTAGCTCTATGCCTTGTAAAGGCAAGTCCAGGCTTCTTAGCACTTTGGTCCCACATCATCCAGTGTTAGACGTGGTCTGGTTGCTATTTGGACCTAGAGGCTGGCAATTACATTCCAAAGGGCACTAAACTGGGTTGCTCGCTGACCCTAGGGCAGGTGTGGCCATCAGAGGCTGCCAGAAAGCTCAAACTACTACTTCAGTTTCCCCCCTGGCAGGGTTGGAGGGAAAAAGAATTAAGCTTTGTTTTTCTAAGACTAGTCAGGCACTTGGTGTGGAACCCATCTAATCAAAGCAGCTTTTGAAAACAACAGGAACCCAGTTTTTGGGCTCAGCCTCTCCCCTGCGCCCCAGCCCACTCCCCACCCTCCCCGCACCCTCTTGGGGAGCGTGGCCTTGCCAAGTGCCCGCGGATGTGGTTGCCTACCTGCACACCCAGCACCCTTCCCCTCCCAACCCCAAGCTTGGCTTTGTTTCCACATCCATAGCTCTGCTCTCTCAAGGACCTGCATTATTCAGACACTAAGACCCAGCAGAGAAGCCCACGTTCACAGCACGTGCAGCCCGAGCACAGCAGGGACAGGAGCACCCCCCGTGTTACCCCTGCCTTTTGCTGGTCTCAGTGTTCACAGACAAGAAAGACCTTATAATCTCTGTAACAACACGTTTTCGTGTTCCATATGATCTCCCAGCTTAAAGCAGCCACCTTACACTTCTGGTTTCATTTGGAGGCTTTGGCAGACAGCTGTTGGCTGGGAATGGGTTCCCACTGCTGGCCACAAGCCTGAGCGGGAGCCAGCCAAGAGGTCTTCTCCTTCTAGTCCTTCCAGCTCAGCTCCCCAGGGAGAGACCACACAGCAGGGAGAGAGCCGGGGATGGGACCAGTGGAAGTCGTAGACTCTTTCCCTCCCTCTCATCTTCAGGAAAATACTAGAAACCAGGTCTACAGAGCACCAGCAACTTGGACATCCGTGGACGCTCCACCCTGTAGCATCACACCCTTAAGCGGAGAGGAGCATTGAAAATGAACTCCTGTATCCACCTCCAAGGCATCTCAACCCATCCTCCTACCACCACCCTTCAGGAGCTACAGAACCATGGACTTTTACAGCTGTGGGAATTCATCACCTTGGCCAGGAGCAAGATCCAGTGAGTTTAACTGCAAGTGGTTTCAGCAGCCTGAGCTGGATCCCAAGGCAGGCAGAGGTTTGCCTGCACAGCCAGTCCACACCAGCAAACACACACACACACACACAGACACCCCCCAACTAGACCAAACGTGGCATCAGCACAGACGCTGCTCATGGCTTTCTGAGAAAAGCTTTGAAATGCCATTTGGCATCTTGCTGACACGAGGGAGGTTGCCTCCCGTGGGCTCATCCAGTAACTTGCTCCTAACTCAACAATTAGGACTCTGGAAACCAGCTCCTAGAGCCTGTTTAGCAGCACCAGAAGCACCATCATGCCACCGAGCTGCGGCACAAACAGGCTTTGCTCTCACCAAGATGAGCTTCTTCCAGTGGCACCATTAAGCAAATGATTAAGCAGAAAATGAAAAGCAAATCAGACTGGCCCAAATATCCACCTGAAGCATCAGGATGAGCTTTGACCAGGGACAGCAAGCAAAGCCGAGTGAGCTAACGGCAGTACTGACCGGGCTGGAGAGCTGGCTGGGGGCAGGCAGCTGCAGGCTGCAGGGCTTGGCTCGGTGCTTCCTCTGCAGCCAGAGTGTGAGGAAGGCGCAGATGCGAGGAAGTTTAGGGTCCCTCTCCATTCTCCCATCCCCATCACCATCGCTCAACCCCAGTAACTGCCACCCCTGCGAGCTCCCGGGGAAGCTCAGCCAGGTCCCGGGGATGCGGAAGGCTCCCAGGGATGCGGGAGGAGGCTCTGGCGGTGCCACAGGGGCACCCCCCCCACACTCAAGGTTGCTGGATGGAGGAGATACAGGTGGTTAAAGCCCAGCTGGCAGATGCTCAGTGGAGACAAGTGAGTCGGTCGCACGGAGGAGGTTCATGCTCCCACTCCCCAGCAGCAGCAGCGCTTGTGGTTGGGGCTTTTTTTTTTGTTGTTGTTATTTCTGGTTTTACTTTTTTAATGAAAAACAAACCAACCAAATTCACAGCTTATTCACGTTTCGGTTCCTTGGTTGAGACAAGACGCTGACAGAAAACATAGCTGGTCTAGTTAAAGTGACTTCCAGCTCCTGCCCCACGAATCTCACATCGGGCTGTGATATTTGGGGGTATTTCCATAACAGGGGAATATTCTGAGAAGCTGCTTACTCTTCAAAAAGGAAGAGAAAAAAACTCCTGAAAGCTCAACACAAGAGTCTGACACCACCTTGGAAAGTTGCATGTCTCTGCTGTCGCCCTGGCACAGGCCTGACGGGTCTCCCGTGATGGGATTCAGAGTGCATTGATCCCACGGGCAAATCCCCCGGCATCGCTGGGATTTGTGTCTAGTCCTTCCTTTGCTTGATGCTGCACAAGAGCCCTTGCTGTGGACGCTGCAGGTATCTAAGAGCCACCCTGGGAAGTTTCACGTGAGGTATTTTTAAGGGCATTTCTGATGCAGGCAGCTGCTGAACCCGCTGCTGCTCAGGTTTAGTGGCAGGACAGAGGAGAGGTATTTAGATCCCTTCCCCCTACAAGCCTGTTCCTCTCTGACCTTTCCATTAGGTCAGGACAGACAGATGTTTTCTGCAGCAAGACCCCAGAGAGTGCAGGTAAGAAAGAAACCCCTTGAAATGAGTAAAAAGACACCCACGCACCTTTGTAATTAGAAATAACCCTGTGTCAGCACTGATTTCTGACTTTCTCCAGAGAGCACAGGGTATGAAAAGAGGATCTTGGTTTGGACTCAGAGAGACTACTTATGACTGTGTTGCCTCCTCCACCCCCATGATGTGCTCTTTGAGAACTGATAACGAAAGAAAGAAATGACTTAAGACCATCAAGGCCAGCTGGTCCCAGCTCCACAGAGGGAACCTCAGTGGTTCCACAACAAGAGAGCTGGGAGTCGGTGCCAGCACGAAAAAACCCTGTGCAGCAGCTGAGCACGAGTCTCCAGGAGGCTTGGTTTGTGCTGACACCTCCTTCATTCTGCCACTGTCCCAGTGAAGCAGAAACCGTGCACCTCAAAGATGAGCATCGCTGCTTCCAAGGGAGCTCGCCGCTTGCTCAGGGAAGCCGTGCAGGTTGCAGGCAGGCAGCTCGCTGCGTGCAGGGCCGGCAAGATCTGATCAATCCTGACCCCACTGAGAGAGTTTTGCATGTTGTGTTGTCAGGCACCCAGCCCGGGGAGAGCAGCCCTAGAAAAGCAATGGAAAAACCTCCCCAGAAAAGCAATGGAAAAACCTCCACGCCACTAAAAGGCTGGAGCGCCCACCCCAGTGAGCTGACATGATGAGAAAGCCACAGGAGGCATAAATGACAGCACAGAAAGCGATCTGGTGTGGAGAGGAAGGAGGAGGAGGATGATGAAGTTCAAGTCCAGGATGTCATGTGAGCTAGTGAGTAATAGCTGTTTTCTGTACTGGCATTCCCACCTCGCTGAGACAGGCCAGCCGGGGCGTGCTGCAAGGATGGGTTTGGTTTTCGGAGACGTCCTTATGCCCCTGTGTAGGTGGGATGACCCACCACAGGATGGAGCATGAACTAAATGCAAGAGTCTCCTCAAGGTGCATATCTGCAGCAGGCTCTTACCTTGTCTGCTGAGTCCACCAGGTCCTTCTCTATCCAAGTGATTTCTGATTTTGCCTGCAGGACAATAAGCGAGTGTCAGCACAGAGGGGCAGTAATACTCTGCTAAAGGTTTCCCAAGAGGCTTGTTTAGCAAGCCCAGGCGAGCTGTTTGCTGGTGTCCCACCAGATACAGCTCCCCGGGGTGCCATTCTGAGCTGTGCTGGTGGCTCCAGCTCCTGCTAAAAGCTTTGGTAAACCCTGATGAGTGGTGGAGAAGGACTCGGTGCTGACGCTTGGTTGCTTATGTCCCCCAGGAATCCCATCACCAGCACCAATGAGAGAGAACGGATCTCTGGCAGGTCAGTTAATGTCTAGATCAGATTTTACTCTCAGCTACACCCAGGACAAACTCCAGAAGCACGTGTTCTGGTAGTGGTGTCCTGGGTCTGCAGGGAAGCTTGGCACCCCCATGGCAAAGAGAAGGCTTCTCTTCTCTCCAGGGGCACGCTCAGTGTTTCTAAAGCACCAGCAGGAACATATTCAAATACCAAAACTCAGCACGTCCCTCGAGGGCAGGGCAGGGCCAGCCCAGCTGCTCTGACAGGTTCCCTGAGCAGCCTTAGAAATGTCAGTTTATGCTGCCTCTGGGGCCAGATGTGATTCTGTCAGCCCTGACGGGGAGAGATGTGGAAGCATTTCAAGGGAGCTCAGAAAAAAACTGCTTCTGAGGGAGGATGTGGCTCCTTCTCCCCCAAAACCTCAGACTTTGGGGAAGAAGAAAGTTTTTGCATGGTCAGTCCCCAAGCCTGCCATATTTCAATTAAAATCCATCCATCTGTCATCACATCCAGGTGCTTTTTCACCTGGTTTTGAGAGAATGAGCTGAGTTTGAATAGAAAAAGCACCCCCCAAAAAAAATCCAATCAGATTTGTAACGTGTCCCCTGAGACGTTCGAGCCTTTGGCTGTGGATGAGGGAAGAAAACTCATGTGACTGCAGACAGAGGGGATGGAAGAGAGACTCGAGTTGTGACTCCTCTCGTGTCTTTTCAAGCAGTGTGTCAGCAGGATGGAGCCCGTGGCGCTGGCAGGGCTCTTTGGCGCCAGAAATGTCAACCAGGTGGGCACAGCGTGAGGCAGAGTGACCTGGAAGCAGGACAGGAGCTAGGGGAGAGGCGAGGGAAGGAAAACCAAGCCTTGAGGGAAGGGAGGAGCCGGGTGAAAAGAGGGAGATTAGAGTTAAGAACTAACTGATTTTCAGCTCCGGAAGGACTGAATCAGATCAGAGGGGGCCCCCACAGTCACCCTTTCCTTTCCTCCCCCCCTCCATCACTCTGCCCTTGATGTGGGAACAGCCAAGATCTCTTAGGGTCTGGGAGAAGGTGGCTGTCCCCGCTGTCACCACAGGAAGCGGATTCCTGGGGCAGCTAGCTCTCACATCTACCAACGCCACCACTCACCTCCTTCCCCAGTGCCCAGAAGCGATCACAAACCCCTCAGCGGACCCTCCCCAGGGATCATACCCACCCACTGGGAAACAGGCTTCTTCACGGCTCCAACCAGCAAGTGGGCACCAAACCCTGCCTCCCACAAGCACAAGTCTCTCTGCAGGTCCACCCTATCAGCACAAGACCCTGCTGCTGTGAGCCACCAAGCCTTCTCCAGACACCCACAGCCTCGGGGAGGCCGTTTGTGACACAGGAAATTCTATTCACTGCTCCTGGAAAATAAAAGCACAGCCCCTGCCAGCTCTGAGCCCAGGAGGTCGCTCAAGTCAGAGGAGCAGACAACTTCTCTTGAACCTCCCAAAGTCACCTCTGAACTGCACAGATGGCTGAGTCACCCTAAACCAGGGGCTGGGGACGCACATACTGAACACACATACTGGGCTTCGGGTGTTTTTTTCCAACACCAACTTCAAAATCCAATTCCTCTTTCCTACTTTCCCCCCCTTTTTTTTTTTTTGAGGAAGGATTTTACAAGCCAGAAGCCAAGAGACAGGTTTGTTTTTGCTCGCATTTTGTCACTTTGCTGGTTGAGACAGTCACATCTAAATGCAAGGGAAAAAAAAAACAACCCAACCCTGCAAGAGCTAGAAACAGATTACACTTTTGGCATTTTGCTTCCCATTCATCAACAACTAACCAGAAGCTGTTTTAATTTCTGTTTCGTAAACACATGCTCTGGTCCCCAAACACTCCCAAATTTTGGCAGCACCTAAGAAAGACACTTCTTAGAAAGCAGTTTTCCCATCGGAAATGCCTTTTTTTTCCAAAAAAGAAGTAGGAAATGCCTTTTCCAAACACTGCACAGGGTCTGGCTTCTGTAAGGTCAGGCAAGTCAGCACCCTCTCGTGTCCTGCAGAAGAGACAGAGCACAGCACTGCACGCAGAGCAGATACTTTAGCAGCTAGACACTTGCCTCCTGGATCCTGGGCTTGCTGCGGAAGAGGAGCCTCAACATCTCCAAAGCTTTTGGGCTGCTACTCCCCCATACTTTGCGAGCTGGCTTCTGAACTTAAGGGCATTCTGCAGCACCCGGACCAGCACGAGAACCCCGAGTGTAGTAGCTACGTCCCCGGGATGTATTTTGGGAGTTTTTGCTGAGAAGGAAACTGTGGTTTCACATGGGGAAATCGCATCGTGTGGCGATGGCTGCACAATACCAGCAGCCAGCTGAAAACACTGGACGGCTTTAGGGGTGCTTAGGCACGGTTCTTTCCATCAGCAAATCTCAGCAGGCTTTTCAAGAGCAGCACTATACAGTCCCTTGTGTCATGGACAGGAAAACAGGCAGAGAACGAGCAGTTTCAGTCCCCACACCAGGCAGCAACAAGCAACTGAGAGCCTGGGCAGCTTTCTTCCCAAAAGTTGGTTACACTTTCCCTGCTTGGAGCAGCACAAATGCTGATGGCAGCACAAACACCCTGCCCCTGGGATCGGCTGAACCGCAGCTCTCTAGGGAAGGGGCCAGGAGGAGGCAGCTCCCACGGCGGCCGTCCCTGGTTTGTCCCTGCCCCATGGCAGAGTCACTGCTTGGTCATCTGCTGTGTCAGGTCTGTGGGACGCCGCTGCGAGGCCCAGCGTGAGGTTTGTTGGTTGGCATCCTTTTATGGGAAGGTTGCACAATCCTGCCCGCTTGCTCGGGGGGTCCTGCACCACGACACCGCTCTGCACCTCGCTGATACATCCCGGGATGCCTCAACGGGGCCAGAGTGGGAATGAGGGGGGAACTGGCCAAGTCAGGCAGCGCAGAAACAGGGAGCAAAGAGGGATGAGGGGCTTCAGCCTCACGGTTCTGAACGAGTTCTCACCCAATTTCTGTGTTTGCAAAGAAAAGAGTGAGCCACGTGCTTACTCCCAGCTCCCACCCAGGGGCCACCTGCATTTCATCTATGCAAAACACGTGCCCTAGATGGTTTCAAAAGTTACCCAGCTGTTTCACCAGTGTCACTGGGAGGTGCTTTGCTGTTTCACAGTCCCTGCTCCAGGACAACCTGAAAGAAGTCACAGTTCCTGCCAAACTTCTTCCTGCATCCATGCAACTTCTGCAGCTGCTGAACTGCTCAGCGCTGCCCCGGGCCGCAGCGTTCAAGCCTGTGTCTACACAGAGCACCCCGACAGCTCTTTCTCTCCCCTAGAGCCTGTTTCCCTGGAGAGATCACTCCCTCCTCAGCGGCAGGAGGCGCAAGGGGTCTCAAAATAATTCTGCAGCAGAGCAAGGCAGAAGCTGGAGCTTGCATTTGGGCAGGTAGAGCTTGTTCAAGGAACTGAAGCAGCTGCAGAAGGCTGCAGTGTGTGACAGGACCCTGGCTTGTGGTCTGGCCTCTCTTCTGATGGGTTTTCTGACTTATGTGCTAACATGGACACAAAGAATTGCACCCACACCCTGTCCTGCAGTGCCAGGGGCCTGGCTCAGCCTGCCCACCCCTTTTCTCCCCTAAAAACAGCACTTTGAATTTCTGAGGCTTTTCACAAGGAAAAGACCCAGCGTGAAGCCCCTCTGCTAAACTTAAGAGATCCACAAACCAGTCCTGGTCAGGAGCTGAAACCATCAGCTCTTTGCTTCGGGTGCAGTTAAGATCCATGGAGGGACCGGCTGCCGCTGGAGCACAAACCTCCATTGCTCCACTGTCTCTGCTCCCAGGAGGAGGGACCAGAACCACCCAAGCAGGTGACAATCCCGATGGAAAGTGATTAATCTAAAGCAAGAAGCAGAGAGACCAAAGGAAGCTGCGGTGCAGGCAGCTGCCTGTCAACAGGCAGGTTGTGGGTTGTGGGCTGAGCCGAGGTAGGAGCCTGTCTCCATCACACTTCCAAATGACCTTACACATCCCAGCTGAGTTTGACACTCTTAGGACAAGAATTAAGTCACTTCTAGCCCTTATTCCATATTTTCTGAAGAGGGAAGAGTTGGTGACAGAAGCGGGTTTGCCAGTTCTCTTTCTGTTCCTTTACCCAACGGGTGCTGGGGGAAGTGAGACGCTGCTGTGGGAGTGACGGTGGGACAGATGGCGGTACCAAGGTGCCAAGACCTGGCTGTAAACTCCGGGTGAACCCGCTGTTGTTGGCACATCAGCCCGAGGAAAGACCATGGCCAAACCCAGCAGTGCCTGGTACAAATGGTTCCCAGCACAGGGCTTCAAGGTGCTGAAATCCAGCTCAGTGTCAGCAGACAAGACAGTAGGGCTGAGCTCCAGCGAGTCTCACCATCAGCTCCACAGAACAGGACGCTTGCTATCCCTATGGATTTAAAACAGAAGAACCAGGGGCTGCCTTTTCCTCCTGCCAGGATCCAGTTACACCCCACTGAGCACTGGGATCAGCATCGGGGAGGGAAGGAGCAGGGTTTTATAAACAGGAAGGCGATGGTGTGAAGAACTGCTGCCTGAAGAGAGACAGCTGCTGACACACCAGCACACTTCAGACACGGGACTGGTGGCCCTGAGCTAGAGCCAAGGGATGTCCCAGCAGAGGTCTCAGCTGCTGGCCAGGAAGCACTGGGTGAAGGAAACATCTCCTGGTCGTGTAGACCCCTCCAAGCACAGACTTTGCCTGGGTACCGGCCTCGGGAGGGGAGGCTTCACACGCCTGAACTTTTAAGGACATTAAGTCACTTTATGCAGCCTACTCCAGAGCAGCAGAGCAGCAACCCCAGCTCTGGAGAGAGCTTGAGACAAAAAGGAAGCAAATGATGCTGCAACTTTGCAGAGGAAACAAGTCTGCTTTTTGCTGTTGTGGAGAGCAGAGAGGCACAGGCTGCTCTGTCTGGAGCTTTGCTTTGTTTTTTTTTAAAGTGGTGGTTCTCAAAAAGGGGAACAAACAAAGTAAAGAAACCTCGCCAGCCACCGCCTGCTAAGGCCTTATTTGGGTAAGGCTGGTGGTTGGTCTCCTTTGCAACCAAAGAATTGGCCAGAACCCTGCACTTTTGTCTGCACTTCTTTGGTGGATCCCCCTCTGCTCCTGAGAGCCCCCCAGACTTGGTCCCTGAGCAAAAGTTCCTGTGGGACACTTGGTCCCTGAGCAGCCCCCGTCTCCTGTGAGCAGAGACACCTTCACAAAGCAAAGCAGCAAAGCTCTTCAGCCCGTGGTACCTGCGTGAGAGCAGACCCACCAGCCAGTACAGAGGATGGACTGGACCTGTTTAGAGAAATGGGACGGGGAGAAGGGAGCTGTGCCTTGAGGCAGAGCCATTTTGACAGGAGAGGAAGCGCTGCCCACAGCACCGAGATGGTCCTATCAGCAGCTGCAGATTTCAGTTCGCCTCGTTGCCATCCACCAACTTCCAGGAAAGAGGGGCAGGTGATGGTAACTACCCCCACAGGAAACCTGCCCTCCGAGAGATGCCTCTCGGTAGGACTGACGCGGCTCCGGGAGCTCCCCCTGCACCCGTCTGACATGCACGTCCTGCACGTGGCAGGGTCACCACCTCAGCCCACCCCCCCCGACTGGGGCTCGACTGGGAGGGGAGAGCAAGAGCTGGGTGAGAGCTAAGGGGGTGCTGCTCCCCCGTGTTTGTCAGGAAAGGAGACACTTCCTGGCCTGCCGCTCGCTACCGCTTAGAAGAGAAGCTGAAAACAGAGAAGTCCAGCCAAGCAGAACCTTCTGAGAGATTGTACCCATTTCCTTCAATTGCTGAAGTTTAACAAAAGAAACGAAACGAAACCAAACCAAACCAAAAACACCTGGGAGAATTCAAGAGTTTCATTCCATCTGATTAAACTGGCGTTGCAGTATCAAGGTTATGTTCAAAGATGAAATGCCAAAGCCATCTCTATCCTGCTTACAACACGCCACACATGCAATTAGAGAAAAAAATAAAGAAAGAGTAATTTGAAACCTCAAGCAGATTTAAAAACCTCTCTGCCCGAGAGGAGACTCTGTCCTCTTCTCCCGCACGTGTTCCAACGGGTTTAATCCCAGCCCCACAGCTGCCCTCCCTCCCAGGGATGAAACCTTCTGGGCTCGGGTTTTCCTGCTCCAGCATCATCCCCAGCCTCACCGACCCAGCGCCGCTGCGGCGCCGCCTGCGCAAGGGCAGGGGCCGAGCCCCGTTTCAGTGTGTTTGATAAGACAGGGGTGACTTTTGCTCGGTGTGTACATGCCCACAGCTGAAAAAAACAGTCAGGGAGAAACAACAGGAGATCTCTCACTCGAGCTCCTCACCCACGCTCCGAGCAGGAAAAGCTGCAGAATCCAGTCCTGGGGTTTTGACAAAAGCAGGCAGCAGATGGAGGGAAGAGGTGTGCTCGTCCCCCTGTGAGACATCAGAGAATCAGCAACAGCTTTTGCAGGAGAGGGGAGAAATGGGACAGTGTAAATGCTTGGGGTCAGGGACAAAGCTTAAAAGAGGAGGGAGATTCTCAGAGCAACCCGAGAGGATCCACAAGGAAAGGGGCGGCTTCGTTAGTGCTTTAAACTGAACTCATGCTGAACAAGGGCATTTGCTGTTTGGACAGACAAAAGCCTCGGGAGGCAGCTGGAGCAGGGGGAAGGCAGGGCCCACCGTGGGGTGGCTTTGAAGGTAGAAGCCTTGGACAAAGTCACTTCTACAAACACAGCTAAGGAGCCCCGGAGACTTCGGCAACTGGAACTTCCCGATAAGTGGATAAGGACGGGGGCAGATTCCTGGCAGGAGCTTTGCTGCTGGAGGTTGGCAGGAAGGGATTACTGAGAGGGAACAGCGCTGCGGTGGGACAGAGGCACGTTTCACCCTACACCTCTCCAGGGACTGTTTTATTGGCCTTCTGAAAAACAAACCAAACCCAAAGCTGGGGAGGGAGAAGGGAAGAAGCCCAGGATACGCAGCCAGACCCTGCACAGTGAGGCTGCTGGTAATGCTGGTGTCTAGAAGTCCTCCTCATGGCTACCTGCACACACAAACGCTTACAGGACCGAGACAGCAACTCAGCAACGCCACCCTGGCAGTTGCTCTGGAAGCAACCCTGGAAGCCCTGGCAGGGCTAACGCCAGGAACTGCTCTGTACGGCTCAAACCAAAAGCCTTTGGCTCCCAGCATCCTAGAAGCACTCTGCTGTCTTCCTCAGGGCAATTCCTCCCACTCGGACAGGCAGGGAAACACTCAGTGTAAAATCAATGTGGTCACCCCTGGGAAGGACTCTGCTGCCACTCCGAGCAGCGATCTTGGCTCCCCTCAATGGGGGTTACACACAAATCCCTAAAAAGGCAAAACTCTGAGCCAGGCAGAGCACTTTTACCCTGTTTGGTGTTTAGATGGAGCAGTTCCACCCTCTTCTGTGGGCCCATTCTCTCAGCAGCAAGTTCACTTCTCCTGTAGGTCAGAAAGTGACCCTCATTCACCTCCTGTGGAGGTGATGGAGCTGTCACAGGGAGGAAGCACTGTGTAACCCTGGAAGCCACAAAGGGACGCTGCCATTGTGTCCTGGCAATGGGCAGGAGAGCAGCAGGAACAGAGCGTGGAAGGTTCTGGCAAAGCACAGTGGGGCAGTGGGGACAGGTATCAGTGTCTGCAGCCATGGGACAGGCTGTGCCACCCTCAAAGAGGAGCAGGGCCCCAGGGGACCCCGCCAGGCTGACTGCCTGGCCACCGCTCCCCTTCGAGCGCACTCCAGCAGGTGGCACTCAGAGCATTTTTAATGTCCAAAACGCATTTCTGTGCTGAAAGAAGAGGGTTGGGAGCCAAAAGGACCCATTTCATAAACACCTCTGTGGAAAGACTCAGCACCTCTAAACCAGAGGGATTTAGGAACCCATTAAGGGATGGGGTGTTTTCTCCAACAAAGCCTGAGGCTGGAGGAGGGGGAAGGCAGGAGGTGGCCTCATGCAGCAGAGCTCCCATGGCAAGGTGAGTCCTTCCACTTCACAATATCCTTCTTGCTCTGATTATTGACCACAAGCACCAAAGTATCTGCTTGATGCCGGAGAGCTGGGGATGGAGAGAGCTGGGAGGCTGAGGCACAGGCATCCCCCTTGGACTCCTTGGTCTCCTCCCTGTTCCTGGCTCTCTCCAGGGGCATTCTGGCACCAGATCCTGAGAGTTGGCTATATAATTAATAATTAAAAAAATATCTCCACCCTTTCCAGGCACTACAAGCCACAGCTGGCCAAGATCAGCTGACAATGAGCAGTTTGGGCTCAAGATACAAGCTCAGGCAAAAGATCTTCCCAAACCCCCACCGAGACTTTCCGAGAGCTTTCCAGTGCCAGCGCAGCCTGCCGTGGCGCTGCGAGGAGCACTCACACCAGCAGGACTTTGCACCCAGGGAAGTGAGATGCTGGAAAGGAAAACACCTTTAATTGCCAGGAGATAAGGAACTACTTAATTACGTAGCTTCTACGGAACAAATTAGTCTCCATTTAGAAAGTGCAAAGGATACTGCCTCCCCTTCCTGCAGCCCTACACACAGCAAGGAGGAGGAAAGGTCCACTCTCAGCAAATTCAGCTTTGATGGTGGTAAAACCAGGATACCACGGTCCAGGCTTTTTTTTCTCAAGTGAGTATTACCCTGAGGAGCCCCAATCCTCCATCTAAGCACAACCCAGGTTTGCTGCTTTCGGTACAGAAGATGAAAACTCACCCCTTAACTGAATTATAAAACACAATGCTGGTTTCACAACGAGAACTGGGACTTGTTCGCTGCCCCTGGAGTTATCGTGGGATGTGGAAACTATTCTGTATCCCAGGAATGCAGGAATTCCACACTCCTCCCACAGCATACATGCTGCCGGCGGTCTTCTTGTTGCAAGACACACAAAAAGTGGTCTCAGGAGTTGGTAAAGCCTTTGCTTGGTACCTACTAGGGTTTGGTACATGGAATAACCCAGCTCTCTCCCACCCTCTGGGAAGGACACACGTGCGAGATAGACCGAGACAAAAGCCATCGTCACATTTTCATGGTGGCTGCGAACTCTGTCACTGCTAATAGGAAAAAAAACCCAAACCCACGTCTAAAACACACCCCGAGCTGGGTGTTACCAACACCCCAGTGAGAGTGTACAGGAGGAGTGCCTGCTGCAGCTAAACATGATTGTTTTCTTTGAAGGCTTGTAAAAACCAGGCTGGCTGCAGCGGCTGCCCCCTCTGCGGCTCAGCCCGGCCACGGGCACATGCCTGCCCTGCGCGCTGGGGACGGGGCTGTAACGGGCACACACCACCAGCCCTCCCTCCCCTTCCCAAACATCACAGAGCCAGAATTAGGCACCCTCAGCACTGCCAATAACATGTGTTCTCCTGTCCCCCTAGGATCCAGAAAACCCTATTTCCAAAAGCGTTTTCCCCCCCGGGTCTGACCATGCAGAGACCCCGGGGCTCCCATCCCGGTGCTGCTGCACAACAGGAGTGACCCCCCCACTAAATGCCACTGCTGCCCCCGGCCCTGTTGGAGGGTCCAGAGGGTCCAGAGGCAATGTCTCCCCCTCTCTGAAAGCAGACACCGCGTGTTCCCCCTCTGCAGCCAGGCCAGCCCTGTACAAAGAGAGCCCGGTTAAATACACCTCTCTGACGGCGGGGAAATCAATACCCCCGCGTCCCGGAGTGCTTTACGGGAGCACAGAGAGATCGTGTTCCCAGTCTGGTCGGCGTCCCCAGAGCCAGGCCAGAAGCTTCACCGAGATCAACGTTTCAAGTACAAAGGAGGGATAAACGCCCTCATTTTCCGTACGGGTGACATTTCCCGGCCGCGCACTCCAGGGCTGGCGAGGGGAGGAGCCAGATTTCCCGCTGCAGTTGGGAAACTCCTTTTGCCTCAGAGCATCCTTGGGCTGAGATCAGCTGGAGTTTTTGGGAGGATGCCTCTGCTTCCCCCTCGCCATGGAGGCAGCCCTAGCGAGTGGTTTTTCCTACGTGGTGAAAGAGAAACGCTGCAGGGCAGGCAGGAGTCCTTAGAGGACAGGCTGGGACTGTCCTCCCCACACAGGGCAGGTGGCACAGTGCAACCAGTGTGGGGGGAAAGTTATTGCAGGTTCACCTGGAGCTATAAAAGGAATTTACTGCTCTTGTCCAAACTAGGCTTCAGCTTCCAAGCAGAGCAGAGGCTTGTAAAGATGCAGGATATTCGAGGAGATGGCTTGTGTGTGGAGGGAGAGTCCCAGATCGGGATCCGAGCCAGCCACGGAGCCAGCAACCCCCCAACAAACCCAGCCACGGGGACTCAGAGCTCCCAGTTGCCAGAGCAGCATCCTCCAGAGACACAAGCCTACTCTGACCCTTTCAAACCTCAAATGGAGAAGCAGCTCTTCAGTTTGAGCTCTTGAGGGTCCTCTTTGGTGCCAACTCTCCGCTGCTGTCCCTGGCACAGAGGGAGGTGCCGATCTCCATCCACCTTTCCCCAGGGAAGCACTGGCAGAGCTCTGACCCTGCTCACCTTCCTCCTGGGTCCCCAAAGAACCTGACTTTGGCAATGCCCTGTTGCAGACAGTGTGGGGACACCCAGCTGAGGAGGGGTGACAGGAGGGTCCCTTACTTTGCCGGGGATCAAGAACTCCTTTAACTCTGCTGGGGAGACAGGTGACACGGGTTTCCTCCAGGTACAGCACACAGTAAAATATTATTGCTTTTCTTCCCCTCTCCCCTCCAGCAAAAGAGTCTTCCTGGAGACAGAGCTTGAGTTTGTGTTAACCCAGGAGGGGAGTGGAAATGGAAGAGAAGAGCCCGGAGCCGTTTCGATGAGTCGGCGTGCCATGCGTGAAGGCTGTTTGAGTGCTGCTCGCCAGCTCTGCAGACTCTGCTGCATTCCTCGTGTGCAAGTCCTGTAAACTGACCCCTCTTCAATTATTCATTGGAGTCTGCAGCTCATCAGAGACTGCTCCTCAAACAGGCTTTTTTTTTTGCTGTTTTTTTAAATTTATTTTTTTTTATTAAGAGCTCAGAAGCTCGCTGTTAACCATAGCCCGGCCTTGCCAAGGACAAAGAGCGAGTGCTCTGGCAGGAACCAGCCAGGCAGCTGTCAGGCATTGCACTAAAAACAAACCCACTTGATTACTTCAACTGACAAGACAGAGCAGCCAGTTTAAACCAAGGGCTTTGCTGCTGACAGGCTGAAAGAGGAACGTTCAGAGAGCGGCAATAGCTGCAGCCTAGGTCCCTGCGCTGGGGAGGAGAAGGTGGATTTCCAGGCAGCAGCATGTCATACTTGAGATGTTCTGTTCCCACCAGGTTATCCCAGCTCCTGGGGGACTAGACCAGACAGAGAACTCTTGGCCAAGCGGCTGGAAGCAACAGAAGAGGGGCAGTGGGTAGAGAAGGGATGTGCTGAGGTACCTGTCTCTCCCCACGTTCAATAGCTTTCCAGTTTTTGGAGAAAACAGCAGCAGCTGTGCAAACAGGTCAGGGCCTGTTTCAAAGCCCAGCATTTAACTTGTTTGTTTAAAACCCTTCACATTAGAAGACTGGGATGAGAGCGGTGTCCAGTAGTGATGAGGATCACACCACTGGACGTGTCTTCTGTCAACACGGTCTGCACCCAGCCTGGAGCAATGCTGGCAGCAGGCAGCCTGCCCAACGAGAGCCCTCCATCCCCTGGATGTTAGGTGGGAACACAGGACTTGCCCTTTGGTGGCCAATAGGTCTCTGATGACTCTTATTCCTCCCCCCCTGGTAAAAAGGAGGTGCTTTGAGTTTCCCCTCTGATCACCCACTTGGTGATGCGGCTCCAAGAAGACAGGACAAGAGTCAACAGATGTTCTGCCAGCCAGGGGGGCCCACAGCAAGAGGCACTGCACGAGGTCTGGGTGAAGGGGAGAGACCTACAGCTGGAGAGCAGAGCTGTGAGCAAGCCCTAATGCACTATGCCACCATGGAGCAGCACAAAGTCTTCATCCCGCCAGCGAAGTATGAAGATTTCCCAGTTCATGACTAGAGGTCAGAGCAGGATTCCTCGCCAGCAGCAAAGGCCAGCCTGCAGGAAAGCTGCTCCAGCCACATCCAGTTTGGTGGTGGGAGGGAAAAGCTGGGCTCAGGCACCTTGGCAGGTGCAGCAGGAGCTCACAGAAACCAAGAACCCACCATAAGAAAGGTTATGGACATAAGAAATCATTCCAACAGCAGGTGCCTGCCACTGACCCGCACAGGGCTGGCACAGAGCTGGCACAGCTCGATGGCTGCACCCCTGTTCCCTCCAGCTCATCCCAAAGAATTACACCTCAGAGCTGTGACTGCCACTGTACTTTGTCACCACCAGAGCGTTACAGGAAGGGCATTTCACCCAGAACAACCCCAACCCATGCTAACGCTGCTGAAACAGCTATTTCTCTGGCCAGAAGTGTCCATTATGCAGAGTTCCTGCCTGTAGCTTCCCTTGCTGAAGATGCTGCAGGGGAGGACCTTCCTGCAAGCTTTACCTAGCCAGAACATGAGGATAAATCAGCAGGAGCTACATGGATCTGGGAAAGAGCCATTTCTTTCTCCTTCTTGCATTCCCACCATGGCTTTTGCTGCCCAAGAGCAGGGCTCAGCCTGGGCAGGTGAGGCACCTCATGCCTGGTGTGTGCAGCAGAGCAAAGCTCTCGCTCAAAGCCCTTGGTCTCAAAGGTCTCTTTTATGGTGCAAAGCTGAGCTGGAAGAGGTTACTTATTCACCTTCCCAGTTTTCATTGCACACTGTGATTATCACCCAAGAACAAGCTGATAAGCACTGCCAGCCTGCGTTACCTCCGGAGAGAGAGTGGGCACACTCAGCACAGCAAATGCACTCCTCTGCTCTTCATTATGAAGTGATTTCACTAATTGGTTGTTGTACTTTCATGCAGAATTCCTCACACTTGGGCACCTTCAGGGAGCACAAGCTCACCCCTCAGCCAAGCTGGCTGCAGAGCAGGCTGTAAAACCCCAATTATGAGAGGTTCCATTTTCCCCCTAAATTCAAGCTCTCTGTTGCTGTTCCCCAGCTGAACAAGGACCGATCTTCAGCCCACCCGACAATTAAAATCTGAAGAACGTAGGAGAGAATGAGGTTCAGTACCCAGGGACCGACACACAGCGCTGCCAGTTAACCCCTGGGGCAGAGCAGCTTTTGAGAGCAAGGCAGGGGACCTCCTGTTTTGCTCCTGACCTGCACGGAGACAGCAGCCGAGGTGAACCCATGGCTGTCACAGGAGATGCTTCTCTCAGCATCAGCCCAGGCTGCCTCAAAGGAAACAGAACAAGAATCATAGAATCATATAGGTTGGAAGAGACCCTTGGGATCATCAATCATCCAACCATCAGCCCTACTCTACAAGTTCTCCCCTACACCACATCCCTCAACACCACTCTTAAACACAGTCAGGGATGGGGACTCTACCGCNCTACTGCTGCTGCTCACACTAGTTCTGACACAAGCCAGGATGCCCTTGGCCTTCTTGGCCACCTGGGCACACTGCTGGCTCATGTTCAGCCACCCATCGACCAGCACCCCCAGGTCCTTTTCTGCCAGGCAGCTCCAGCCACACTGCCCCAAGCCTGTAGCGATGCATGGGGTTGTTGTGGCCCAAGGGCAGGACCTGGCACTTGGCCTCGTTGAAGGCCATGCCATTAACATTGGCCCATCCATCCAGTCTATCCCAGTCCCTCTGTAGAGCATCCCTGCCCTCAAGCAGATCAACACTCCCACCCAACTTGGTGTCATCTGCAAACTCACTGATAGTGTTTTCTATGTCCCTATCGACATCATCAATGAAGATATTAAAAAGGAAAGACCCCAGTACTGAGCCCTGAGGAACAAGAAGAAAGCAAGCCCTGAGCCCTGAAACGCGGGGGATCTCAGGATCTCAGTCCTGCTCCATGAGCATCACTCCTGCTCCTCCACCACCCGATACCAACGTGAAAGAGCAGCTCTTCTGTTCAGCAGCCCTCAGACGTTGCACTGAAACCGTGCCCAAAGCACACCACTGCCCAAAGCACACCACTGCGATCCTAAGGCCAACAACGAATTTAAGCAGGGCCAAACACCACCACCAAGGAGAAGAGACAAACAAAAAAGCCATCCTTGCACTTCGCTTTGCCAAAGGCTCCCATTCAGAGAGGTGCTGGATTAGCAATTTGGTTTTAGGGATGTGGCCAGGATTACCTGGCCAGTAGGGGCACACTGGGAACATGCAGATAAACAGGGATTCAGGCTCAAGCAACCTAGGATTGTGCTTGCCGTCAGGAGAGGGTTTGGCCTGGAATTCCATGTGGCAGCAGAGCTGGAATGTTGTTGGGATGGCCCTGACTGCAGACCCAGGCTCCTTTCCCTGTGACCACGTGAAGGGAGGCAGATGCTCCAGACTCTCTGACCAACCTGTAGGATCTTGCAGGCATTTCCAAGATACTCAGATAAACGCACCGAGGTATGGCGCTTGCAGGGACTTGTGCACCATAATTGTTCTTGAAAGGTGGGAACCTGCACAGGAATAAAAGCCCCAAGAAGTTGTGAAATGCACCAGCTTTGGCAGGATGCTAAGTTGGAGCCACAAAGGCAGCTAGAAAACACTGGATCTCAGCCAGTCTGGCCCAAAGCACTCCCTCACTACCTCTGCAGTGACCATTTCATCATGTTTTATGCCCAAAGACCTTAACTTCAGCAGGTGAGAGGGTGTCAGAGGCACGAGACTGCCCCAGCCTGGCGCTCCCAGCTGCGAAGTTCCCAACTCTTTTGAGGAACTCCTGGATTTCCTTCTTTGCAAAGCGTTTTTGGTTATTGCCCAGGCAAATAACGATTGTACTTCTGGCAGCATCCTACTTACTGGGACAGGGGGAGGGACAGCACTTCTGCGGGGGCGTTGAGTAATCGCCGCTGTCGCAGCTTCGGGCTATTTTTAGACGAGATCACAGAATTAGCCGCAAAAAGATAGCAAGTACAAACCTCGAATAAAGGTGCCTCTTCCCCTCCCAGCTCTCCACACACAGCTAGAACAGAAGGGCACAGGAGGGATCCTGAGCAACCTTCAACTTGAGAACAGCCAACCTCAGATGTTTACAGCCACTTATTTCTCCTTCCTTAGTCCTTGCCGTAGGTAGAGCCAGAGCCAGAAACTGCTGCTGGTGTCTACCCCCAAAATGAAGACAAAAATACACTCAGTGTCCTGCCTGCTCCCCACATCTGCACCCCTGCAGCTGGGGCCGAGTGCCAGAGTTTGCCCTGAGGTTGAAGGTATGTGTTTACAAGGAGGGATTTCATTTGGCTGTGCTGGTAGCAAGCGTACCTTGTACAAACTTGGAAAAAGCCACCACAGTTATTTCAGGAGCACGAAGAGCAGCGCTCCACGTGTTCAAAAGTTACCGAAAATGGGATTGTCGGACACCACTCACAGGCAGTTTGGCCACGGTGCCTTGGAAAAGTGCAAAGCAGGACACCTGCACACAGCAGGGGGCTCTTGTGCTTTCCCTGCTGCTCTGCTCCAAGGAGGATGGCACCTCCCTGTCCCACAGAGGGACAGACACACAGCACCAGAGAGAACCCTGAATGCTTTGTGGCCTCTATTGCCTGCTATTTCTGGGGAGGTGCATCTACAGATGGAATCACCCAGGGTTTGTCCCAGAGATGTCCTTCAAAGAGGAAAAAAAAAATAATCTTCCATTATTTTTAAAGCAACATCCTTCAGCTGTTTTTACAGGAGGGCAGTTTAGCCAAGAGTTTAAAGATGGAAGAGGCAAAGTCTCAACTCTCAGAAGCCCAGCTGGAATCCAACCAGAAGAGACAGATTATTACTATTTTTTTTCTGGTGCCAGAGAAGCAGGCACAGTGAAGAACCATAAAACCACTACTCTCAGGGGAGGGACATGGCAGAGTCTCACTGACCCGAGTTCATCTGACCCATGCCAGATTTCTGTGTAGGCCACTGGAAAAATGCCAGCCCAGCAACTGGGACAGAAATGCAGAACATGTAGGTGAGATGCAATGGTGATGCTAGAAGCCCAGGATAAGCTCCTGGCAAAGAACTACCTGAAAACCAGACAACTGATTTTTAGATTTAGATTTCTTTTAGTAAAAATGTGACAGTAACCAACTGGGAAAACAAGACAATAAGCCCCCATGGCCTTTAGCACAGAGGATAATTTGGAGAGAGAAACTGCTCTCACGGAGGGTAAGGTGCAGGACAAGCTCATGACAACCCGTTCAGCAAGGTCTCCCAAGCCAAATCAAACACGTTGTGTCATTCTTCATGGTTAGAGCATGTACGTATCAGAAAAGGAAATCCTGAAAGGCTTATAATTTCAAGGTGCTGATATGGCTCTTATACCCTGCACAGTGTCTTGCACGACAGAGAAGTATGGACACAATTAGGAAACACCCACGTTAACAACATCTGTCCTCGGTCTCGTACTTGGAGAGGGCTCACATCACAGAAATCAAGCCCTTCAGCCTCATGCTGCTCAGGTGTGGAGCACAAAGAGCTTTAGGTGGCTGAAGAAGGTCTAGCAGACTAAGACCCTTGCCCAAAACATGGAAAACAGCAGCTCAGTTCCCTCTACCATTCCCTGCAGGTGTTACTGGGGACGTAGAGGGCAACCTGACAGCAGCAGAGTTTCTCCCAGCCCCACCAAGGTGAGAGGATACACAGATACCAGGCGCTGAGCGAGGGCAGCTGTGCCAAAACCATCAAACACTCTTACATTTCTCATCTCGTCTGGCAAGATCACAACACAGAGAAAGGTGTAAACACAGCGCTGAAACTCCCAAGGGATTCTTCCCTTCTAGCCCTCTGCTACGGCCTCCAGCTCATCTCCTGCCTCCTGGGCTGAGGCAGCCCTTTGGGAAACCTTCCAGATTTATTTGGATGGCCAAAGGGACAGGAAGAAATAGGGTTTATCTTTTCTCTTCCCCTACTCCAGCCCCTTACACTCCCACATGCACTCATCCAGATTACAAAGCAGCGGCTTACAGGACTTAAAAATAGCCATCCCCAGCCCATTCCCCAAGTCAGCTCCCACCCCCTCTGCAGCTCAGAGAGTCAACTTAAAGATGTAACCCCAGAGCATTTTTACCTCGGATGGAAGGTTCCCACTTTCTTCTGGAGCAGCCTGCCCATTCTGCAAAGGAAGACAACTTGCCATTAGCACACACCGGGAACGGGACCGCTCCTTACACCCCCTTACAAAGGCTGTTGGCCTTGAGAGCCCTTTGCGCAGGACAGACAGGGGGAGGATGCCACTGTCACATGGTCAAACACTCCCCATACTCCAAGGGGACACTATCTGCCAAGGAACAACAACAACAAAAAATGTTTGAAAGAAAAACAGGCTCTTGGATAAAGAGAGTCTCTCCACGCTTCGCCCAAATGAAATTCGGGCTGTGTTTCTACTGCCCATCACTTGTGGGGTGAAGGGCACCCCTGCACCCCTCAGGTGTGGGTCCCCAGGGCGGGGGGGGGTACAGCAGTCCCATCCTCGGCAGCAGAAACACATGGTGCCAGCATCCCACCTCCCGCACCCACGCTGTGGATACCCCCCTCCACAGCTTCTCTGGGACAGATGGGAGGGGAAAGCAGGGGAGATCAGGTAAAAAAGGGAAATCAGTCCTAGAGTGCAATTAACAGCCGTTTTGCCATGAATTTGGCTTTAATACGAGGGTTTATCAGTTATTTATTACCCTATCATGGCTGATAGGGCTGCAGGAAATCCGCACCACTTGCTTGGCTCCAGGCCTGAAAGTCCAACCCCTGCAGCTGGAGCTCTGCACAAAGTCACAGTGTGACCTGAACCGCCTGGAGTGGCATCGGGCCGGTCACACTCGGCGCTGGCCCAAAGCCCTCTCTGTCAAGGGTCAGCGCAGCACCGCGCCTGTGATAGCCGGCGGGAGCAGAACCGGGTGGGATTTACTCAGACACAGAGTCTCAGAGCAGGGTAAGCAGGGACAAAAGTTTCTCTGCAGACTGTGGAAAAAAACAAGGGCAAGAAGGTTGGCTTTGCTTTGACCTCTGTTTGCACCACGGTCTCAGGCTCCAATAGTTCATGGAAATCCACCCTTTCCTCGAAAGAACAAGGCAAGTTCATACGTCCCTCTTGCCATGTGATGGTCCAAGAGACAAGATGCAACACAATGAGTGTTTCAGCCTCAGATTCTTAGTGCCTGGGTTTGAGAGTCTTTCCAGAATCAAACAGAAACAAAGCTAGATCCTTCCCTGGAGACGCAAGGGGACATCAACCTGACATTCACCTTGGGTCTACACTCCCTTCTCCCTCCCAAATTCAACTGACTTCCTTTTATACAAAGCACAACTTGCATTTGTTGATCTTGAGAGAGGCTTTGGGGACACCAAGAAAACCTCTTCTTAACACCAGACTTGCTTTCTAAAATGCTTCGTGGGTGCTTCCAGGTTCACACTCTTCTGCTTTACAGGAGGTCATCACTGCTGTTTTCAACCTGCTTGGGTACCTGCTTGCTCACAATAAAAAGTCTAACACTTAAAAGAGCTAAATTTAAGCACAAGTTTAGTTGTCAGACACTTCAAATCCACAGACAACAGTCTAGAGTCTCCATATATCTTCAATATGTAGGTCTTTCCCCTCCCACCTCAGCCTAACCTGTGTCTGAAGCATCTCACAGACCAGCTTGGTCCTACCACAACGTGGAGTACCACCCTATCAGCCGGGGAGGAGACCACCTGCTGCTCGGCACTGCAGTATTTACATTTATAAGGATCCACTCAGAGCTCCGTCACTCACCTTAGCACCACCTCAACCTGGGCCTAAGTTCCTCAGAACTTCCAACCAACAGCACTACCACGCAAGTCAAGTTCTTCCAGCTGCCCTGATGTTTACACCGAGCTCTTGGTGCCATCAGCACAAAGAATAGCTAAGAAGTGAAGTAAGGTTTTGTGTTTATGCATCGCCTCCCCAAAGAGGGGGAGAGACACAGCGCTCAAGATAACCAGGCTTGGAAACACGCTCGTGTTTACTGGCTCAGCTGTCACTGATCAACAAATCATAACTCGCTGCTAATCCAAACCATAGCTCAGGGAGGGCTCCTTATGTCTGAAACAGCTCAAGAACTAGAATTTCCATGTTGGACAGAGGGAAGTAGAGCCTGGCTCATGGTCTGGAGAACACATCTGTAAGGCATGTGTTAGGAGAGAGGTGAGCTGATGCGTGGGATGTGGTCTTTTATTCCCTTGGGAAGACCAGCATGTGGAGAGTAAGCACAGGGTCTGTCCAGCCCTTTGGCTTTGAGGATAATAGGAGACACTGGGTGCTACCTCCAGACCTTTGAGTGCTGTGTTTCATCAGCTCCCTACCGCAAGGAACACTTGCCCCACACCCTGCAGTTGACAGAAATCCATCCTACCTGGGATGGAAGGGATGTGGAAGGCAACAGAGCAGCATCTAGCCCTGGGGGATTTCCTGGGCATGAAGGTCTAGAGGGATGAAGCTCCTGATGAAACACTCCCTTTCTCAAGCTGACATAAGGCAGAATGTGTAAGGAGAGAATTGCAGTACTTAGAGCCAATGGCTTTCCTTCCACCCCGGACCAAAACCAGTCCCTATTTCCTCATATGAATTGAAGAGCCATTTGTAAGCCTCCAAGATGCAGATGCACTCACAGTTACAGACTCGTCACCTCCTGACATAAAATACAGCCATTCACCGCGTCCTAAGAAGAGCTGAAATAGTTTGTGGGTTTCTTGGTTTGACGTTTGTCTCTTTAAAATGCTTTATTCCTGCACTCCTCCCCACATACCACGCACAGCGCGTTAGTGAGCACACGCGTCTTGGCCTCCCTGCCAGATACCCCCTCACAGCACATTGTTCTCGGGCTTGGAAAGGAGCCTCCTGAACATCCTACTCTGAAAACAACCCCCCAGATCTCCCAGCAGCAGTAACCAGGCGATACCCGCTGTGGGAGGGAGGCACAGCTCCTTCCCTTGGGTGCCCAGGGCAGTAAGGAGTTGATCCGATGGCAGCAGAGCAGGTCTTGGGCTACACCAAGAAAGCAATGGCATGAGCCTCACCAGGGCCAGCAGCCTGTCCCTGCAAACTTTCCATCCATCCCTGCTCCGGGGTGAGCGGAAACGGGGATTACAGAGCTAATCTGATGGGCACGTGGGGTGGCAGCTGGGCAGCGAGGGCACCTCTGGGCAAGAGAGAGATAAAACTGCCCGGGAGGTCACGCAGAAGCCCTCCCGAACACACCCCGCTCTGATAAGTTTTCTTAATAGCAGGCAGGGACGTATTCTGGAAAACCAAGCGCGTTCGGTTACACAACTGCCAGCCTGGCTGAACTTGGGAGATGTTTATCTTAGGACATCTTGCATTTTAAATCCTTTTAATTCCACGTAATCCGCAGCACAGGGAGCAATTTACAGAACAGGCCAGCGCTGCCCTGATCTGAAACCAGGACGAGTGGCACCCCTGGCAGGAGCGTGCGAGCCCAGGCTGCCGTCAGGGGCTGCGCTCTACAGTTAGCACCATCAGCACGAGTCATCCCAGATTATCCACAGCTCCGCTTAGAAAAGCAGCCCACTGCTATTTCTGGACCTCTAGGTTTTGACTAGTCACTTCTGAGATGCCCACACACGACACAACAAGGGTACCAGGGACCCAGAGATGCTCTTTCATCCAACTCTGATGAACCGTGAAACGTTCAAGCAGGAAGGAGCGAGGGAAGAAAAGAAGCTCTTCACCCCAGAGCTTCTGCCAGTTTGACACAAGAACAAGGTATTTTAATATTCTTATTGCTATTAAGTGGAATTTATGGATCTGGCCTATTGCAGTTCAGAGAAAGGAAATGATTCTGCAAAAATAAAGATCTCCAGAAGAACTCCTGTAGCCCCAACAGACCGAGGAGCCTTATGCACGAGGCCTATCGGAGACAACAGTTGCTCAGCTTCCTCCTCAATCTTTTGATCATTGTCTTATGAATTGTTCAGCTAAGAAGCTTGAAAAAGATAGTTATACATTAATAGCTCCTGCTCAATAAAGGATGATGCACATATACAGGGAAAAATAATTAGCTTGAAGTGGTTGGGTTTGGCGTAATCCCACGTCAGTTGCGTTGCTGTGTGTTTGTGTAACGAAACAAGAGTTTAAAGAAAAGCAGGGCCTGGATGACAGTATCCATCACTATGGTGATGAAGTCATTCAACTCCACTCTCTAATGCTTGGACTCTGCCCCAGCCAGAGTAGGTTTTTCTACCCCATAAGCAGCATTCTGACTAATATAAGCAGCAGAGAGAACAGGGGCAAAAGGGGAAAAAAGTATGAGGAAGCTAGCTCAGACACCAGGACAGAGGGACTTGTCTCCTGCAAGGGATGAGTTCAAGCTCTCACTGACACCCACTCCCATGTGTTTTCCCAGCACAGCTCCAGGCTGAGCTCTGGTGGGCCGGGACGAGGGGGATCAGCTGGGACTCATCCCCAGCAGCAGACAACCAACACTCCTGGAACACAGTGGAAAAACCCCAAATCCCTTAACAATAGGACCGATGCCTGCACCAGCGCGGTGACAGCACCTCTGTTCCATGACTCAGAAAGCAAAGGTTAGAGGAAGCTGGTTTCTAACCTGGATGGCAGCGATCCCAGGGCAATTTACGTAACTGGCGTTCCAGAAAAG
This sequence comes from Jacana jacana, assembly GCA_013400555.1. Lineage (NCBI taxonomy): Eukaryota > Metazoa > Chordata > Aves > Charadriiformes > Jacanidae > Jacana > Jacana jacana. The sequence continues at coordinate 70,616 of VZTM01026661.1, forward strand.
TCTCCTCGGTTTCTCAGTGGTGCCACCTTGCCCAGGAGTGGTGAAAACTTTCTCCCTGGGCCCCTGCCCTTGGTGATTTTAACCTCAAGGTGCAAAACTCCCTCCAAGCCCAAGTCCCTCTCCGCTGTTGGCAGACACGCTGAGGGACTTCAGGGAACCCTCTAAAGTCTGGCCCAGGAGATGGCAGCGAGGTTAGAGGTGAAGAACAACCATCCTGGAGTCAACTGCACAAACCTGCTCACCTTAACACAAAGGGAGGTCAATAGCCAACGTCCCCCTCGTGATCCCAAGATGTTTATAAGACAGATCTGCAGAAATGCCACCCCACGTGGCTCCTGCCCCAGAGCTCTGGCCAAGGTGAGATGGGGGAAGGGGAGAGATGAAGCCGGAGGCAGGCCCTCCAGTTTCAGTTTACAGTTACCACACCCCTTACTAATGCAATGGGGAAAACAGCCCTTGCTGCTGCTGTGATCTTCACAGCTGACACATACACCAGACACCCCCCCCCCAATCACTTCTGCTCAGGAGGGATCCTGTGATGCTGACACAGCACCTGCCTGGCACCCGGGAGACCTGGAGTTAAGGAGCAAAGCAAGCTCACTCGCCACCCTGGGCAGTAGTTTCCTCACACTACCATCCTGGTTGCATTTTCTGGCTTTTGAGGCTACCTTCCTGCTTAGGAAGGGAGAAAGCCCAAATAAAAATCTCCGTCTCCCAGCAGTAACCTACACCCTGGCTCTGGGCACACGATGTGGTTTCAGGAAGGACTTCCCCCGTCTCCCACCTTCGAGCACAGACCCCACACTCATGGCTCAAGCGATGCTGCAGAGCGGATGCTCTCTGCCCACCGCAGGGTCTCCCCACACCTTTGCACCCCCAGCCTTGGCACAGCACCCACCCACACTGGGGGGCCTTTAGGAGAAGCCCTGCTGAAAATCAAGCAACCCCGCCTCTGATCACCATAGACCTCCCTGCTGTCATCACAGCAGAGGTAAAACGCTGCCTCCACTCAAAGCAGAGCTCTCTTAAGAGGCAATTTTAAATAGGAATGGGCAAATCTGACCTATTAACCATCACCGACATCCCTAAGCATGACAGAGGAGGGTGGCAGCATCAAATCCAGCCAAAACGATGGGAAAGGACCAAGGTCTGAGCAAACACCTGAGACAAACTCCCCACCAGCCCCCTGGTTTCTCCAGGAGAGCTGCTAGTTCCGATTTGGATGAGAAGATGTTGAACTAAAGAGTGCCAGAGCACAGTGCCTCAGCTGGCTGCTCTGCCACGGGTGAAAACTGCTACGAGCTGTCCCTTTCTTCTGAAATGGCTGTGATGCAACCCTGCAGATGTGGACAGATGCTGTGCCTCGTCCTGCACATCTGGCTCGGAGGTCTTAATTAGAAGGAAAAGGGTAAAGGGGGAGGGAAGAGCGGACATCCAGCAAAGTGACATAGGAGCACGATCAGAGTTTGAAACACAGGCCCTGGGACAGCGGCAGAGGAAGCAGACAGGGGGGAAGCCTGGAGGAGAAGGACCCCAGATCGGAAATATTTATTCCCTGGGCCTTCAGCAGGGACAGTTTCCTCTGTCTCCGGGAGGCTATTTAGGCACACGCTGCACATGCTCCCCGAATAATCAACGCCTGGAAGGGCGGCCGGGGAGCCCCTGCTGCCCCAGCCCTATGCCGGCAGAGCCCCGCCGTGCACACACCGACCCTCGGAACCGCCGGCGATTGCCCCCCCTCCACCCAGCCCCAGCCGGCTGCGACCCCCGCCCAGGGGCCTTCAACCCCCCCTTTCCTTCCCGGAGAAGCGCAGTGGACAGGGGGCGACCGCAGCCCGGAGGGTCCCGCCGGACCGGGCGTTCCTTTGTTCGGCGGAGACCCCCGGGGCCGGGGGTGGCGTGGAGGGGAGAGAGAGGGGGGGGGAGCGCGGTGGAACCCCGCGCCGCCGGGAAGGGCCATTGCCCCGCTCACCTCCGTGTCCAGATGCACCAGCTCCATGTTGGGCCAGGGTTCGGCCAGCTGGGCGAGCGGCATGCTGCCGGTGGGGAGA
>VZTM01026661.1:73911-89091 GCA_013400555.1 Jacana jacana
GGATAAAGCATGTATCACCCACCTCTCTACACAGATAAAGCATGTATCATCCACCTCTCTACAGCACTTGGAGATCCCCGGAGGGAAGGTGCCTTCAGCACACAAAGCCATCACAATTCGTGGCTATTCTCACCTGCCACATCTCTCAAATAGGAAAAAGGTTTCTTCTACTCCCATTTTACTCAACCCCCAAGTACCACGTTTTCACGTTTTGTTATTAAAAAAAAAAAACCCAAAGAAAAGATCCAGTAACAAGCACCTTTTTAAAAGGGTGTATCGCTAAAGGGTTGACTTCATCAAGGTGTGGCTGGAAATATTTCACGAGGCTGAGGGAAACCACATACATGACGTTTTATGCTCTGAGAGCAGCCGTCCCAGGAAGCCGGGGCTGTGCAGCCCTTAACCTGTTCGGGGAGGGCAGCAAACTCCAAAAAAGCCAATTTAAGACAGAGCCCAGGGCTTAGGAAAATGCCAGTTAATCTTCACAGCCCTTGAAGCTAATCTGTAAATCATCACCAGGACCCGCTTGCGATTTAAGGTTAGAGCTGTCATCGGGTTGGTTTTCTTCTTGCATGTGGGGGAATGGAGCGTGGAGAATTCCCACAGTGACAGTAAGTGGTTTGAGCCAGGCTGGGAACTGCTGTCTCCCAGTCCTGGGCTCGGAGCCCCCCCTCTGTGCCCTAAGTGCTGGAGCCCCAGATGAAGGCATTAAATAGCACAAATCCACCCAACTGGTACTAAGTGAGGTCCTGTTAGAGGCGATTAAACTCATGTCACTTACTGGTGGAGCAAGCTGAAGCAGGTCTTGGGGAGAGTTATTCATTCAGTTCCAAAGCTGTTCGTAATTTGCCCTTATTGCCTGGTACACGGCATGCCGTCTGGTCACAGCCATCCTCCAGCTGCTGCAACCTGCTTTAAATGGCACCAGTAACACGATGGTGGCAATAACAGCATCCCATTTACCTTCTCTGTTTGTTCACAACACACATCTCCCTTTCCTGCTGCTCCGTGTGCGGCGTCAGACGGGTCTGGGATAAGAAAAGAGAGGGACAGTGAAGTGTAGGACAGAGCTCCCTGCATCCTTTCTGGAAGGAGAATAAAAGGAGATACTGCTCCGTGACCTGCCTTGCTTTAATGCCAAACCCCTTTGGATGTCACACCCTGGTGTGCTTGGAGTTTCCCACCTGGTGACAAGCCTGCAAGGGAATATTTAAGCCATAATGGCAAGCATTTCCCATCAGGAGACCCACCAAATCCCTCCCAGCTCCCAGGAGGGTTACGCGTGGAAGGCAGGTAGGATCAGGTGCTGAGCCGCTTCCTGCAGCAGCTGAGGGGGTAATCCCAGCCCGCCTGGCCAGTAACTACTGGGAAATTTCTAAGTCCAAGGTCATTATTTATTATAAACTGTAAAAAAAAACCCCTTATGTTAAAAATAAAATCAATTCTGTTTGAAGTGTTGACCGGTTACAGGGTGGTGGTACAGGAACCAGCAGAAAAGCAAGTCTTGGCTTTCGAGGTGACGGTGAAAGGTTAATGAGCAACATCCAGAGGAGGCAAAAGGCAGAGCAAGGGCTACCCCTGGGAAGGGAGACAGGAACTTCTGTCCCCTTGTAGGTCCTACTGAGAAAATCCTTCACGTTTCACAAGGAAGGCAGGCAGGCTGACTGTGAACTTGACAAAAGACAGAAATTAGGAAGCTTTATGGAGCAATGGCTTCTTCAGGCTGGAAGGAAAAGATGTCTCTAAACCCCTGGGTACCACTGCACCTAAATAAAACTACCAAATTACCCTGCCCAGTTCTTTTAATAAAGCAGCAAATTAAAGATGGGGAGAGCACAAATGATTTGTGCATGGTTATTCCCTGTATCTCTGCAGCTACTTTTGTTAAAGGCCAGGAGAGGACTATGCCAAGGCAGCTCTACAGTATCCTCAAACTATACTAACACCCCAAAAAAGGTTGGGTCATACCACAGCAACGCTGGGCAGACCAGCAAAGGTCTCTCAGTCCCCAGCTCCAGGGCTCAAAGAGAAGCAATGTCTCTGCTGATGGAAGCTATCTGTGATCAGATTGACCTTCCCCCAGTTCCTGCACCAGACAATGCTGAATGGTAGTTAATAAACAGAAGGTGAAACCACATAAGCTGCTGGTAAGGTGAGGGCAGGATACCTGGGTAAGAGAGACGAGGTAGTGATCTCCCCAGGGTTTATTTCCTCATCAAAGTACAGCTATAAAAAGCAGCCCCTATCCTGAAAGCAGAGTCCAAACTGTGCTTTGGAGTCGAACAGCAGAGTCTGCTGTTTGGGTGAGCGTCACAGCTAAAGACAGTGATTAAAGCACACACAGCGGCATTTTCCTGAGACAGTTGCAGGCTGGGGAGAGCTGCTGCTCTGGTAAACACAGATCAGCTGGGTGGCCCTTCTGTCAGCAGTGCATTTGCTGAAAATTCAAAATGCTGGGGGTTTAGTTCGATTTTAATCAAATCCTCCTCAAACACAATGGTGGGTATTTTTGCCTCTGCAGCTGGCTGGCTTTTGGTTTGTCACACTTCCCTTTTCAGGATTCCTTAAACCAGTTATCTCCCAAGAAGCACTTTCAAGACCGGTCCCTTATTTTACCCAACACCACCAAACCCAGTTCTGCCTTGTTATTCCAAAAGCTGCCCAAGCGATTCCCCACCGAACCACAGAGCGACCCAGTGCCTCCACAGCTCCCAGTATCCATTTTCCACACCGAAGCTCTGGGAGCATCAACCGCCCGCTTCGGGCTATGCTGCTTTTTACACATATAAGGACATGCAGAAAGCTTCCAGGCAGGAGAACTCGCGCGGCCGAGCCCCAAACGCCTGCTACACTTTACAGGCTCGTGTAATCTGCTTCGTGTTTACCCTAAAGGAGTCGCTTAATTAGAGCTCACAGCAACCCTCTTTGTATTTTTTAAGATTGACTAATTAGTTCCCTCGTTCATTGTTATCCCCCTTGTGCTAACAGGGAAACTGAGTCACGTTTTTCAATAGGTTGGCAGGGTAGAACGCCAACTCCCTGTCCTGTCTTCTAATCCCCAGCTCTTGATTCCCAATCTCATTTCCTCGCCTCTTCTGCTTTGTTTCTCCACCGTGAAAGAAGAGGTGATAGATCACCTTGTTTTGATCCCAGGGACACATTCTTCCTCAGCGTGGTACAAACATCACATCGAAGGATATAAAGCAGGGGCCCTGGAAATGAGCAAACTCTGGCTGTGTTTAACAGAATTGCTTTTTGGCTTTTCTGACAGATTTCTTCCCATTCCTGAGCACCGTGTGTGATTGCAGCTGCCTCAGATGCCAGCGTTTTCCAAGGCAGGTCCAGGCAGCGGTTGGAATGCAGAAACTACACCGCAGCAGGATGAAGGCTCCTCGGGGAGCGCAGCCCAGGTCGCTCTCACCCCCCTGCACGGGGTCTGTGCTGGCTGAAGGCCTCCTCACACACCTCTAACCTCAGCTCACTCGCGTTTCAGAAGGTGTCTGGTACGTCTGAAACCCTTTCTTTTACAGAATATATTGCATTTTGCCTGCTGGTTCTGCAAACCAACTATCAGCCTCCTAAGCCCACCCTGCTTCTATGTGGTATCACTGTAAACCTTTCTGTTTCCCCCCTAGACCCAGATCTCCTGAAGCATCTCCCAGGGAGCCCCTGGCTGAAGCACACACAGCTCAAGCCAGGGGAGAGCTTGGCTAGCAGAATTGATTAAGCTGTTGGCTTAATTTGTGAATATTGCACCTATCTCTCCGGAACACTCAATTGCCACTAAGAGGTGCTTTGAGGAGAGGGACCCGTTGGGGCCGGGATGTGCCCCGGGAAGGCAGGGGAGGAGACGGGGAAGGAGCTGTTGGCAGCGAGGCCATATCTGCTGGTTGTCATGGATACAATCGCTGCTGCTCTCCTGTATCAGTTACCTTCCCTTTCCTGGATGCAAATAGCCCAGTGGTGGTCTGCTCCTCTTCCTGTGCAGGCCACAACCCTCGACATCCGAACAAAAGGAGAAAAATCATCTGTTTCTAACCTAGACATCCCTCCTCAACAGCATCCGAGGGGAGAGTGGGAGGTGCCTTGCTTTTTCGGTATTCCAGCTATGTGAGTCTGATAATGCTCTGCCCAATTCCGTTCGTTCTGGCCTAACCTTTGGCTATTTCCGAGGACCACAGAGGAGCTTTCAGCCTTTGCTCTCCCTCAGCCTTCTGGACCCAGGACAAGCTGCAGGGCTGGGACTCTGCCGGCTGCACACACCTCCTGCTGCCTCCGCACACACGCACCCGGGCAGAACTCTGCTGGCTTCAGCTCCCTGTTTCAAAGACAAAACACGAGGTCTACACCCCAGAAAGGCTTTTACAAAACACAAACAATTGCTTTTGCTTTGCCTTTTTTTTTTCCCCTCCCTAGTTTTAATTTTTAGAGCAGATTTGCAGCCCAGGTGGGAGGTTATTTAGAGCGAGTTACCTGGCAAATTTTGGTTTTAATTAGGGCAGATGCACGTTTGTATCTTTCAGTGATAACATGAAAGAGAAAACTATCAGAAACCCTAAACAAAAGTGAAACTGCCAGGGGTCTGTTTTCACTGTCCCCTGGCCAGGGAGAAAGCTGAGTAAACAACAGCATAGTAGTTAACTAGAGTCAGTTTTTATGGTTCTTTTAGGTTTAAGAACGTGTAAGCAAGCGATGAGGCTTTTAAGTGGATACAAACGGGTGCCCTCGGTTTTTTGCTACTTATGGAGCATCTGGGTCCCAGTTTCTCCAGACAGAGCAGGGGAAAACGAGCACATTTCAACAGAAACCCAGCTCCAGCGAGAGGAGAACGTCACTCCAGTGTTGGTGGTCTCAAGCCTACATCACTCAACTGAACAAGTCTTGCCCTGCTGAATAGAGGGCACACACAAATACCCATCCCTGCTTACCCCGTTCCACAGTTTGGGATGCCATCATCCTGAGTTAATAAAAAAAACCCAAACAACAAAACCCCAATGAAAAAAAAAACCAAATAATTTCAAATTTGGCAGTGAATTGCAGAAATCCTGATGAGAAGCCCAAAGGCCCCAGTAAACTATTTTGCTTAGAGAGGAAAAACAAACTTTATTTCCAAATTGTTCGGGGCTGATACACTCGTGACCAGCAGCGTTTCACTTCACAGTCCTCTTGGAAAACAGCAACTCTTGTACACAGCCAGCCTTCAAAAGCCACATCCCCCAAATAACCAGAGAAAGAAACTTCCAAAACATGAGAAATTATCCCAACTGGGAAGATTTTGGCCTGGTGACCAATTGTATTACACGGGAAGATATTTTCTAGAGAGTTTCTAGAGGGCTGTGGGAAAGAGGTGCCTCTATCACCCAGGGAGAGAGAAACAGGTTTTCCTCTAATAACACTTGTTTTCTGTATTTTAGGAACTGCTTAAGAGAGTGCAGCAGCACTGACAGGACTCAGCTGGCACGGTCAGGCAGCAGATACACCTACACGGTGCTCAAGGGTTTCCCTGTTGGGGAGCAAACCAAAGGCACAAGAGGTTCAGGGATGTCAGAAAGTCGATCACCTGGCAAAAGAAATTCTATCCCTCCCTCATCAGCATTAAACAGTAATAATAATAATAGGATTCTGGAGTTACTGAGGCTCTTAGATACTCCTCAGCGTTGCATGTCTCGCAGCACACCACAGAACAGTGCAGAAATACAAGGCTGGTACGTTGCTGCTTGGCTTTTTCAGAATATTCCGTCTTCGCTCCCCTGGGGACAGGGTCAACACCCGACAGAAGAGAGTTTGCTAACGATGGGGGAACTTTGTTTGCTTCTGCTTTTTAAATCGCTCTTTTCCTCCTCTCACCTCCATGATGAGTGAAGGAAAGAAGCCTGGAGACTACTCTTTAGACATCCCTCTTTCCAAAAGAGGCACTTGTGGTTTAAATTAGCAATGTAAGGACTGTCCAGCTGGGCCTTTTCTGGCTCTCAGAGGAGAGGCTTTTGGTGCGTTTCTCGGTGAGTTTACCCAGAGTACTTACTCCTCTGCTGATGAGGGAAGAACCACTTGATCCTCAACCAGAAAAATCCTCTTTCAGAGGCCACCTGTGCCCACTGCTGCCTCCTTTTCAGCCCCCAGTCCACCAACACCTCCAGGGCCTTTTTCTGCCAGGCAGCTCCAGGCACTCTGTCCCCAGCCTGGAGCACTGCAGGGGCTTGGTGTCACCCGAGGGTAGGACCCAGCACTTGGTCTTGTTGAATCTTATCCCATTGGCCTCAGTCCTGCAGTTCTTGGCACCAGTCACAGGGAAAACTGAGCTATTTGCCACCCAGTGCAAGATGGGGACCGTGTCTGAAATGTAAAACTGCAGATCCAGAGTGTGGGTGAGGTGGTGACGCTGGAAGAATCCCTCTTGCGAAGAAAGCCTGGTATTGCAGGGAGGTTTACATAAAGCAGCTGTGCACGGGAACTGCTGCTGGGTTAGCTGCACACAACTGGCCATGAAGCCACCATGCTGTCTTCACCTACATCTGGTTGTGTGAGGAGGGACCTGCTCTGACACCGTTTCTTCAGAGGAGGCAGGAACCTGACGCCTTTGATTTCAAAAGAATAAACCATTGCACTTCTCACCACTGCGGTGCACAAAGGCAGCGAACACACCAACCCGGTGCTGAGGACACAGCACGTGAGAAGGACCTTGGGATGACATTGGGGTGTTTTATCTTGAACAACCTGTTTACTCACGTGTGCAAGCCAGTCAGCAGAGGGAATATAACCCAGCCGGGGCCAGTATGCTCCAGCCCAAGCACTGTGCTTGCTCGGGTGTCTATGGGGCTCCCAGCTCCACCAGCCCCGTGACTGACAGGAGAAAAGGGTCCACCAGCATCCTCAGTTCTGGGCTGAGCTGGTCTATCGTTTTCCTCCCCAGAAACAAACCCTAAGCTCAGTTTAAGGCTGGTTCATCCTTGCTTGGCTGATAGAAATTCTTCATTTACTGAGTTAATCAATAAACCAAACACCCAGAGCATTCCCATGCAAACGGCTAAGAACCCCAGTCTGCCCATTTTGCTAATCACTCAATAATCACTGTAGGGTTGTTATGGAGGAACCAGTGGGGCACAGTGACAGGGCCTGTTTCATGGAGACATGGGAATAAAATCTACGTCCTGTTTTTCAGTACAGTGCAAGCTCAGATGTCCCTGAAACATTTAGCTTCAACGTTTGCTACCCCTTTGTGCCACAGCACTTGTCAGTGACTGGAAATCTCTGCCTTTTCCCTATAATTCCAGGTGGTTTTTGCCCACGTCATCCAATAAATGCGTAAATCCCCGCCCCAATAAACGCACAAATCCCTGTCCTAAGCAGGTGCTGAGAACTGAAGAGCAGGAATAAGTTTGGCTCACCAGGGGCTCAGCTTTCCACTTTGCATCCACTCCAAGGAAGTATCAAGAGGGTGTCAAGTGCTCCACACGCCACCTCACCGGCTCCAGGAAGCAGCCACTTCCTTCCCAGCTTTACACACCGCTCCTTGGCAAAGGTAAACATGGAAAGCACGTGTTAAAAGGAGATAACCCAATGACTAAGGTATTTCTTCATGTAAAAGGTGAAGGAAAACCAGCTCTCTGCATCTTATGGCATTGCTTCAGCCCCACGCACGTTATAGGATGGCATTCTGTGGGAATTAACAAACGCATTAACAAATGAAAGGCATTAAAAACTCACTGCGGGGCAAACCGAGCACAGAGCTCTACAGCATCAGAAAAAAATCACACTGCTTAGAATTTAAGGAGCGTTGTGAATTAGGACAAACACCACAATTTAATTTCCTAGACTTAGCTTTCAAAGAAAAACACACTCAACTCAAAATACTGGCATACGAAGCCAAAGGAGACATGAGGAAAAGCAGGGGAAGCTTTTCAATAAAGCAGTATTTCTCTGAACAATGTGATTTATTCTAGAATCTCAGGTTGAAGATTCAGCAACTCTGATATAAGCACTTCTTACCAACAAGCCTAAAAGTGACCTATTTAAATCTGGGTTTAAGATGAAGTATCCCCTCCCCAGTTGAGGACAGCTAAGATGGGACAGGGCAGCTCTGGTTTAGGCTTAAATTTTCAGGACATGTGCCACAGCAGCTGCAATAACTGCCTGAGGAAGAAAAGGAATGGTCCAGTCATTCTTAAAATAGAATTTGGGAAGCCTCAGTTCAAAGGCTCGCTGTAGCCCGGAGAGGTTCCTGTGAGATGCCAGCTCTGCCTGTCAACTGACAGGGAATTGAGCAGTCTGGCTGGATTTCAAGCAAAAACGTAACAGAAACTGGAAAACGCTCGCATGGTGTGATTGCACAGATCCATCCGAAAGGCTCAGGGGGCCTCATGCTGCTTGGGTGATTATGGCTGGTCTAACACTGAGCCTCTGAAGGTGGTGGATGGGCAGGAGGGTGGAGGTGGCTGCAGGAGCGCTCCTCCACTTCCTAAGAGCAAATAACACACATCAGATGGGGATAAATCTGTATAAACCAGGCTCACAGTCTCCAAGTTTGCTACCAGGCAGCTTGAGCTGCCTTTGGACTCTGCTGTTTATCGCCCTCCAAGCACCGATTCTGTGTTTCCTGGTACCACCGTGTGGCGAAGGGAAGGAACAGGCTGTTAATCAAAGAGAGAGAGGTTAATGAGATCAACAGCGCTACACAAATCCCCGAGTCCACTGGGCTGTGGCAAGGAGGTACCGTGAGGCTGCCAAACCCAGCCTTCCCCTGCCAGCACGCCTCGGATCCAGGCTACTTCTGAAACCACGCAAGAGAAATTAATTGAGTATCAATGGAATTTTCCTTCCTTGATTTCTGCGGGGCTTGCCAACAAGGAATCCAATTCGGTCACAATACAGCAGGGAAACCTGGGCATCTCAAACCAGGCTGCAGTCCAACAAAACCTATTCACCAAACACCCACAGCATAGTAACAATCTCTGGTATTATCTCCAGTAAGAAGGAAGTTACCAGGAAAACTAATTTAATTGCCTAAGTTTACGATCAGACCTCAGGCTAGACTCAGAACCCCTAACACACGTACATACAGTTCTTATACTTAGATAACACTTCTTTCCATCAACAGTAAGCACCGAGATACCACTTTATTAGAGCAAAGGCACACAAAATCTGCAGGCTGGGCAATGCCAAAATAGGAATCTATCATAACTGGATTAATAGCAATCTAATAGGAACTGCTCTCTTGCTTTGTGATTGATGGATACACAGCAACAGCAACAGACAAGCTGGGGAGCAGGGGAGGGCTGGTGCCCAGAGGGGAAATTTGTTAAAAATCCTAAAGTAAACTTAGATGGATAATTGAGTAAAAAGGTAAAATGAAATCCACAATCAAATCTGTTTAGAAGGGGAAAGTAAATTTAAGTAAAATTTAAGCACAATGGAAAGTCTTCCAGTACCTGCAGGTGCTCTGGAAGGTGGAGCGATGAGAAGGAACACAGCCGGGTCAGCTGCAGCCGCTGCAGGACCACTCCTTCTGCGCTTCCATAGCGCTTTCTCCAGGCTGCTTTCATGCACCTTAAAGGCAATGAAATGTTCTTGTTTGGAGGCTTTAAGGCATTTTAATGGATCTCACAGTTAGGAAGTTTTCCCTTATGTTTTCTGTTGCTATTTCTTCTGTCACACCACAGATTTTCTAGCACCCTAGAAATTCCCTTTGCAAGGAGACAAATAAAAATCAGAACTGTCAATAAAGTTTTTAAAGAAAAGCCCAGCCTTTCACATCAGAAGTCTTCCTAATGTCAGCTTAGTAAAGCTCTTTATTCGTCAGTATCTCCTCCTCATTAGCCTTAATCAAACTTTACTCAGTGTCATCTCCCCCTGAGCCATCTCCTTGCCATCGCGGACGGGTGCGCCTTGTAAATCCTGAGTTAAACTACAGCTCCATTTCATCTCTACGAGCTGCAGGATAAGGACTCATTTCTCAGAAATTACAGTCAGCGGTATTAGTCCTTGGGTATGGTATTACCATATCTGGGATGATTTAGGGACAATGAAATCCCTGTGCCATCAAGCGAGGCGATTCTTCAGGCACAAATGATCCTGCAACTCAATATTCACCGGGTGCACTCACTGAAATTTAGTATGTTTTCCTTCCTTGTTCCTTTTCATGCCCACCCTCAGCAGGGCTGGGCTGATGCAAGAACTATATTGTCACTTTTTCCAAATATAATTGAGCTTTGTGAGTGCAAGACGAAAACTGTCGCAGGAGGGAATTATCCTGCAACTCAAAACTGTTAATCCAAGGACACTGCGTTAGGAGGAGCAGGGACAGGAGTGTGTGCTCCTTGAGTAGTCTCCTCTGGTCCCCAGGCCATTTTTAGCCCCCCAAATCCACTTTCACTTGAAAATAAAACCATGGTTGGGGTAAAGGTGGTTCTGCAGGATTACAGAAGATGACCCACTGGCCTGCAGTGACCTCATGTTAACTCCAACTCAGTTTTTAATCGTCTCTTGCATTTGGGGAGAGTCCAGAGACTTTGCTCTCTCATTTCTCAGTAATTGACACGTTCTTGAGACCCCAGCAAAAGCCTGAATCACAGAATCTCAGGGATTGGAAGGGACCTTGAAAGCTCATCTAATCCAATCCCCTGCCGGAGCAGGAACACCCAGAGCAGGTCACACAGGAACGTGTCCAGGTGGGTTTGGAATCTCTCCAGAGAAGNATTTCACCTACTAACCATCCCTCTTCTAATCCACCCCAGGATGCCATTGGCCTTCTTGGCCATGAGGGCACAGTGCTGGCTCCTGGGCATCCTGCTGCCCACCAGTAACCCCAGGTCCCTTTCCCCTACGCTGCTCTCCAACAGGTCAGTTCCCCAGCTGTTTCCCAAGGAAAACAAGAATCACCCACAGGCTCCGCTGGAAGCCTGCCAAAGGTTTCAGCACCGTTAAGAACTAGGCTGTTCCTCGCAATCTTGCCTATTAAGAGGCAAATAAATGATAACAGCAGTTTGAGTCTATTTCCAGACAATTTGTACCGGAATTAATAAACTGAGAAACAATTTAGTGCCGCAGCCACTAAATATTGTGTGGATTTAAACCACACTGGGACACAGCTACTCCTTCAAGGCCTGATAAGGAACTGATAAGTGAACCTACTCCTTTGCCTTTGTGTTGTCAGATGTGACTTTCTGGAGCCTGGACATGGCTGGTCCCCTTCGCAAATCCACAGCTGGATTCCCCTGGAATATCGCATCCGGCTTCTGCTTCCTTGTATGTCGCTGGTGCATGTCAAGTTCTTCTACAAGAGGAGGGATAAAACGAAGGTGGGAAAGGCATCAGACAGCAGAACAAGAATAATCATCATGTAAATTGAGAGCAAAGGTTCAGAACGGAGGTCATTAGCAGAAAGGCATAAAGCTTTTGTGTCTTGTTCTGAGCACAGGGCACATCCACCGTACCCAGCGGTGCCGAAAGCCCAGCACAGACTTCAACCATCAAACCCAAGGCTGTTTGGGCACCACCAGTATCCCAGCTCACTTACCCTTCCAACACTTCATTGCTGGTCCTCAAGACATCAACATTTGGGAAGTATTGAAGAAAAGTGGACAAAAGAACTTGAGGATGATGTCTTCCACAAGAGACCAATTCCTCCCAAGAGGATACTCCAGCAGAGCCTGTGAATGCAACCGAGCTCCGGCAGTTCCCTTTGTCCCTACACCCACTACTTGTGTTTTTACCCAAAGTTAGCACAATTCATGGCCTTTTCTCATCACTGGCTGCGAGTGGGAACTGTTGTGCATTCCCAGGAGTTCTGTCAGTGCTCAAATCCTCAGCTCAATTTCAAATAGGATGCTCTCTTGGCTTTTAAATTAGAAAATAATTGCACCTCACTGGTACCCTTCAAGGGGGTAGATTTTAGCTTTGCTCCCATCAAACACCGGGGGTCTCTGGTTTTTACGAGCTTCCAATAGGACAGAACACGTGCTCACGCTAAGACCACCTGACAGCCCGGCTCTTTAAATGCACCCAGCAGCAGAAATCACATTCCCAGACGATACTCACAGACAATTTCCCACATAAAACGATTACAATTTAACAGCAAAACTTCTTTTCAGCTCAAGGCGTTCTGGCAGCTGGAGATGCAGATCTGTGGCTGTTCGAACCACCAAACACGCACGGATTGCAGCACAGCGCTGCCCGCTCTTTAAGTTTTAATTTACAGGACTAATTAGTTGGATTTACCATCTTTAGCATCCCTTCCCCTCTGTTTGCTTCAGGAGAAACAGATGAGCATGTCAAGTCAAGCCCAGTAAGGCAACAACCCCAGCACAAAGGCGCATCCAGCGGGAAACACCTTGGATGGAAGAAGAGGTGTTGGAATCTTGCAGCACGGAATATACAGGCGGCACTTCAACACAGAGCCCTCCCCTAACCCAGGCCGTCCCACGGGGTTAAAACTTCTCCAGCAGCTTTTACAGGTAGGGAGGATAAAGAAAAACACAGGAGTTTTGTAACAAAAAAAAAATAAAAATTAACAAATAAAAATAAATCAAAGCAGCAATCCCTTCCAAAGCCTCTTACGGTATCAGCGTGAAGGAACCCGCCCGGCAGAGACACTGAGGCGGTGGGACTCAGTACATGCGAGAGGTAATGAGGTCTGGAAGTTCCCTTTTTGCAGTAAGACAGCGTGGCTGAGGAGCTACAGAGACACCCAAGGTGGCAGTTACCACATCAAATCCTCCTCCTCGGCTGGAGGAAACGCCCCGCACAGGAGAGCGAGGCGCAGTTCAGACCCCCACCTATTGAAAAGACGAGTAGTTCAGCAGTAAGTTCTTCAGCAAAAGGAAACCCTGCCATTACTTCATCAGCAGTACTTTGTTTAATGACATAGGGCTGAAGAGACCTTCCACCCACAAAGACATTCCCAGAGAAGGCCAAGAGGGTTCCAGTTGGCAACCAGAACAGCAGCAACCCCTCCAAAACCCGGTTCACCTCCGACCACTCGCTCTCTGAAGAAGCCCAACAGCCCAAGACTCTACAAAAGCAAAGAGCACCCTTTCAGAACTTCTGGTTTTAGCATGTGTCATTAAAATATTATTTTTAATGCAATGATGACATTCTCATTGGATGTAATTCTGATCTCACTGCCCAGAGAGCTCTTACGGGGTCACCCAGACCCAAGCCTCAGACAGTTCCACAGCCTCACGGCTCATCTCCCTCCGGCTCAGAGAATACAGCGTCACGGGGAAACGCAGGATTCAAACCCGACAAGTCTCTTCCCCAGGACAAGTCAGAGCAGACCAGAAGCCACGTCACCGTACAGCAACAGCCTTCCCCTTGTAAATATTAAAAACCTCGCTTTCTGCTTTCCCTCATCACCCCAACCAGGGCTTCCCACCAGCTGTGTCCCTCAGAGAAGGCTCTGCACAGTTAACGCCTCTCCTCCCTCGACATCCCACCCCTTGGCTGCTCAAGTGATTATCAGAACTTTTGCTGGTGGTTTCCAAGCTGCTGCTTCTGGGTGGGGCATTTGTGAGGTTATTAAACACCATTTTTCTTGCATTTGCTAAGGCAAATCTAAGATGCACCAGTCATAACGCAAGATGGAGAAGCAATTGCTACTGGTCCACTCCTGAGGGGTTGTCTGCTGTTCATCCACCCACTCTGGGATACTGGGATAGTGCTGGAGAAAAGTGGATGTGGAACTCTGCCCCTGCCCGTTTTCATTGGATCCCTCTGAAAACAGCACGGGTTGGAAGAGGCCACTCGACTTCACCGAGAACAGTCAGTCAAGTCCCAGGAAAGGCCAAGCAGAGATGGAAAAAATATCCCACCTGAGAAAGTTACCGCAGGGCTCATTCCCGCCTTAGGGAATGTGGGAATTAGGCTACTCCGCTCTACAGCATCAGTAGCCATGCTAAAAACAGGGCATTTTTACTCAACAAATCTTCGTTTCCTGCTTAGTCACCACCACAGCAAAGTCTGCATTTGATGAGCAGAAGCAACAGTCTTCAAGCTGAAGTGGAGAAATCTAACACCTCAGTTTTATGGAACTAGTTCTGGTTTCGCTACCAAGAGAAGCTTCCCAAAACTTACTCTTCTACACAGCCACTGCCAGCCTGATGTGCTCTTCCCCTTTTTGCATAGTGCTACGTTTTAGACAATAACAGGGATCATTTATGTCAGCAGGTTCGCTCACATGTTCCATTTTAGGCCTCCTAATAAGCCAAGTTTCCAACAGCCTGCAGCCATCTAGCTTTTAGGTGAGCACATCTTGCTTGTGCAATTAAAAGCGAATCAATTCTCTTAAATTAAGATATTTAGAAACAAATTCTCAGCCTCTAGCGAAACACCGCCTCGGTCCCAACACACGTAACACAGCACGTGTTCCTGCAGCACCAGCCACAGCAGAGACGAAATAAAGGGCAAGAGAAAGGAGAAGAGCGTTAAGAACAGTCCAAGCCAAACCGTATCCAGCTTTATTAAAGGTTCTTTTCATAAACAATCGTGGTAATTTAGGCAGGACATGGGCTACAATCTGCAACATTTTACAACAACCGTCAGAACTCCCCCTCCCGTCACCGACCACCGAAACGTCAAAGTTGCTATAAAACCGCAGAGATCTTCATTTCATACTCGTAGAGGGAAAGGCTTAGAGTGAGGGTGGACACTTTCACATTTAGCATGTTGTTTGACAACTCTTCACAAACCTACCCTGACTTTTAGAGGACAAAAACAAATAATAATAATAAAAAAAAATTAAAATGCAGGTTTTTCCACAATATAAAAGAGGAAGGACAACTCCTTTTATAGCTGTTTTATCCCAAATTAGCCACCTGACAGCGCGTTTGGAGTGCCAAGTCCCAAAATGCCGGGGTCTTTTGCTGCATTTTGGAGTGATGGGCTCCAGGCAAACAACGAGGATGCAAGAGGGAAATAGAGGGCATTACAAACTGTGGTTTTCAAGTTGGCAAGAGGCATCTATGTACACTTGGATGCACTTCAGAGAACTTAACAGAGGTGCAGCACGAAGGAATCCCTTCCTCCGCTACTCGGGAAGAGCCCTTCTTCCAAAAACTGGGGGACCGGGAAAACTGTTCCGATTAAAATTTAGCTTCTGAGAAAGAGACTACTAAGTGACACTTGTCCCCACTGCTCTTCCCTCCCACCCCCCCCCAAAACCACAACAACGAAGCGGTCTGTGTGCTA
>VZTM01026661.1:91946-106164 GCA_013400555.1 Jacana jacana
CCCACCCCTCGGGGAGCTGCGAACCCTCCGGCGCGGAGGGGAGCGGAGCTGTTCGTTCAGCACCGTCCCCTCTCCCCCCCTTTTTTTCAGGGAGCAGGAAAGGGGGTAGCGGGTTTTTCCTGTAACAAAAATAAATTAATAAGGAGATAGGGGGCAGTTCTGGCCAAAGAGGAGGGAGGGAGAGGAGGAGGTGCTAAAATAAAAAAAAAAGGAGGAAAAAAAACCCCAAAATTCAAGAAAAATCCAACCACTAAAATACACCCTTGGTCCTGCCCCAAATCTTTACGCTTCTAATTGAGGCTCAGCCAGACCAAGAGGTTCCTCCCCAGGTAACCTTTTCCAGTCCTCAAATACCCAAAAAGCTACTTTTTGTTGTTCTTGGTGGTTTTTGCCCCAGTCATGCTGATTTTTCACATCTTCACCCCAGAAACAGGAATGGGGGAGGTTGAGTTCTGGCTGAAGAGCCGCCTGTAGCTCTGCCTCCACAAGTGTCACTCAGCCACAGGCTCCTGAAACTCAGGAGTTTGCCTGTGTAATTAACACTCACCCTCTAACGAAGCAAGCCTTAGAGGGAAAGTTGGTATTTCACTGGAATTACCTGATTTAGGTGGAACAAACAAACAAACATCCAGGGAACACAAGCCTTTTTCTGCTGCCTGAAGGATTGACTTTTTTTCTCCTCCCTTACTACAAGGGCTTTTATTAAAAAGGGGATTTAAAGCTTTCCTGACACACCTTTTGTAAAGCAGATCCTTCAAACACCACACCTGCCACTGCTTTGTGGAAAGCCACCACAGTGGCTTCCATCACCTGGGTTGTCGTAACACAACTGAAAACTTTTTGGGTATTTTTAAGGCAAAAATAAAAATAAAACCCCAAAACCCAAACCCTGTTCCTCAGTAGAAGATAGTCTCCCCATCACAGAACAATGTGAGGTTGGAAGGGACCTTTGGAGATGACGATCTCCTCCAACCCCCTGCCAAAGCAGGTCCACCCAGAGCAGAAATGTGTTAAGGGGGGGGGTTTAATGTCTCCAGAGATGGAGACTCCACCACCTCTCTGGGCTGCCTCTGCAAGGGCTCTCTGAGGGCGGGAGAAATTCCTCCTCATGTTCAGGTGGAACTTCTTATGTTCCAGTTTGTGCCCCTTTCCTCTTTTCCTGTCCCTGGGCAACCCTGAAAAAAGACTGATCCCACCCACCATTTATTTATAGGCACTGATCACTTCCTCCCCCTCAGCCTTCTCTTCTCCAGACTAAAAAGACCCAAGTCCCTCAACCTTTCCTCATTAGAGAGATGTTCCAGGCCTCCAATCACCCTCGTGGTCCATCAGCTTGGACAAAGCAGACTGGAGAGTGCCCCATCTCAGGGAGAGCAAACTATTTCCACAGACAACTCGTGAGAAACTGAAATGTGAAGACAGAGAAATAAAATACAGCAAAAGTAGTTAAAAAATAAAAACCCAACCCAACCAAAGTCACCAGCTCTCCATCATCTTGATGGACATTCATCCTGATCAGGCCAGAGGAGGTTGATCCTGCCCAGGAGCTTCCTTCAGCTGAGGCTGGGGGGGAAAGGTATCAGCAAATCGCTCCCAGCGAGCTCTAAGAAGAACACAGCCTTCAAATCACTTCCAGTCTAACAGCCACCGGGCGAGGACTCTGTCACAAGTCAAACAACAGTAATTGGACCTGGATGCCACCTTCACGACACCTTTGAAGCAGCTCTAGGGACTTGGTTTTTGTTTTACATAAGTTTGGTATTAGGCTTTATTCACGCTTTGACAGTGTAGTTCTCCTCTTCACAATCACATCCAGGGCGCTGACTTGGCAGCACTTACAAGTCTGTTAAATCTGCATTTTTCTACTTTTCACCTGGAGGTAAAAAGGAACACTTGGAAAAAAAAAAATCAGTAACAGCTGGTGCTGCTGCACCTGCACCAGGAACAAAAAAAATCAAGACATTTTCTCTTATTTTGACCATGAGGACGGAATCCAGGAGAAATGAAGAGACGGAAACAATCTCGGAAATGAGTCCATCTCCCTGCCAATGGAAAATCAAGAGCAAACACTCCACAGCTGCTGCAGCCACTCCCATTAAAATCAGCTAAACGGCCCTTCTAAACCATTCTGGCTGGGGTCAGAGGTTGGTTTTGGTTCCCTCTGTTCCTCAGCTAAGCCCAACCTCATTCCCTAGAAACAGGATGTTAAGCCATAGCTCCGCAGAGGTCTGGAAGGGATTTGACATACTGTATCCATCACCTGTGGTTTTAGCTCACTTCTTTTCCTGGTTTCAGCCATGAAGTTAATTCCCAATCTGTTTTTCCTTGCCTGCTCAGAACCTTTCCTAAGCACAGTCAGTCTGTTCCAACAGCAGTCTTTGGGGTTTGGGGTTTCCCCACTCTCCCCATCCACTGCTCAGAAGGGATCACAGGACACCACCTTGCTTTAGCTCTTTGGAAGCCAAGAGCAGATACATCAAAGCCAGGACAGTAAGGTGGGGAAAAGACAAGATGCTCTCAAGAAGCAGGCAGCAGGAAGTATATCTCTGCCACTGCTTGGCGCAGGGCTCCCTCCTACACCAGGAATAATCCTCTCCCTCCAGAAACCAAGGCTCCCCTTATGGGACAGCAGAGGAAACCTCAACAGAAGATTCGCTACTGCAAAGCCATGGGAAGAATTCAAGTCCAGACTGGTTTAACAGGACTCAGTTGATTCGTCTGGGCCACTCATGAGGAGTCAAACAGGATGGGAAGCATGTTTTAGATAACTTCTTGTCACTGTCAAGTACCAACCAGTGGAGATGTGGTGGGGCGCGTCTGTTCTCCATCATCAAGGGCAGGGAGGCGAGACAGAAGGACGGCATTACTTTCCTCAGCAGCATTCACAGTACTCTCTCCCCACCCTCGGACAGGGCCAGGGGGGACGTGAAGTCCTAGAGCAGCCCTGCATCCTCACTGCAGAACCACACTGAGCGATTTCCTCTGGGCAGCAGCCGTTCCCTCCAACGCAGTTAACAATTGTCTTCCCAAGAACAACCCAGCACTCGTGTCACGCAGACACCGTGCACAATCTTTCAAAGAAGTCCGCTCTCTTGTGCTCCAGCGCCTGTAGAAAGCCCTGGATTCTCTCTTCCCGCATGGCAGTGCATTTCTGCAACAGCGTCTGTCGGCGCCGTGAGTCTCCGTGGGACGTGCAACCCTCCTGCTGCAGCTTCTTTGTCACATAAGCCTGATCCCTTTCCATCTGCTGTCGCCTCCTTTCCTCCATGTAGGAGTCTCTGGCCTTCTAGAGTGAAAAGCAGCAGAATGTTAGCACTTTGGCCGCCCTTCCAAGTCCATCTGCAGTAGAGACACGAGGCAGCACAGGTCAGGGAAGAGACCACCTCTACTCGGCCATCAATCTGCAGGTGAGATGAAGGGCGGCCCTGCGTGTGTCTCCTCCGTGCTAGACGGGTTAGTAAGGAGAAAAAATAATACAGGGATATCCTTCTGGAGTTTCTCCCCAAGCCATAAGTCTGCTCACACCATTAATTCCTAGTTAAAACAGACAAAGATCATGACAGATTGTGGGAAAACCCTCAGATATCAGAATCAGAGAGGAACAGCGTACAAGAGGACTGTGAAGCCACAGGCATGCACACAAGCTATCCTCGCTGGTGTCATCACAGAACCTTTGATCCTATTCACATGGCAGCTGAAAGGTTTTAGGGGATTCAGAACAATGATTTATGGGGCAATTATTTGAGCTGATGATCAGGTATTGAGTTCATTGGCTTCAGCAAGCAAAGCACAAGTGGGCACAACATTCCCAAATGCCTGTGATCTCATAACATACAAGCTTGAGACACAGCAGGGTGGGCAGGAGAAAGGTAATAGTAACTATCCTTGCCTACCTTTCAAGTATTTAAATAGTTTTGCAGAGCATCACTTCTGGATTTCTTCCTGCACATATCCTAGCCTGCAGCCTCCAACAGCACACACACACCTTCATGCAGGAACATGAAGCTTTCATTTTTAAAAAAAGAGCAAAACTGGTCAATGTGACATAACCTGACACACACACACACAGAGTGTGCTGGCATTTCAAACGAGCACGAAGAACTAATTATTCCAATGAGCGCCTGACTCACTCTTCCCCACACTTTCCCTGCACCCAAGTCAGTACTCTATGCTCTGGCACTGCAAATTAGCTTTTGTTGTGCTGGGAACGAGAGTAGACACATCCCTAGCTACAGCAAGCCCACTGAATTGGTAACACTCCACTGCTGTAGCTCTGCTTATTTGAAATGCAAAGTTCATCAGCTCGTTCGGCGTAAGACTTCCACCCTTGGACAAAGTGAAATTCTGTCTATTCACCAGAAAAAGAGCCAGAGAGAGGAGTTCCACAGGGCAGGCTTGCAAACCAACATCTGCATTCTCTCCCTAGATCTATCATGTACCAAAAAGCAGGTTGTTGCTGATCCTGGGACTAAGCGGTGAGCAGGAACCAGCCAGCAGCCTCCCTTGAGCAGCAGGCTGCTGGAAAATGAAGATGGCTATTAAACATGATGCTGTTTGTGTTGATGGAAGGAGAGTATCTTTTGTCAAACGTCCCCATAGCAAGTGTTTTTTTCCTGTACCTTGTCAAACCTTCCATCCAGCTGCCTATCCAGACCATAGCCACCTCCAGTGTCCTGAACACAGCAGCACTCTCCCACAACAAGCACAGCCTCTGTCATATATTCTGGCTTCTCAGCAAGTCCACCCCCTAAGTCCCACCATTCTCACTCGCAGGCATTCCTTCCAGCAAGGTGATTTGTTTCAAAAGCTCCAGATACTTTTGGCTTTCAAGCTTGTCTATTTCAAATCTGGGGGAAAAAAAAAAAAAGCCTTCATCTCAGTAGTTCTTCTGAGTGAGAAGTCCTCCCTTCTGCACGATCAGGCTGCACCCTTTAAAACAAGGGCAGCCTCATACACTGCAGACAAAAGCGGGTTTCACAGCAAGAAAACTAACCAAGGAACAAATCTGGCCGATAAGAAACGTTAATAATAGCATAGCACGAACACACATCGAGCCACAAACAAGAGCTAAGACAGACAAGACTCACTAGGAACAGAAGAAGCATTTGTTACCCATCAGAAATCAGCACTAGGAGCAAAGTCAGAACAGTGACCTTACTGTTCAAGACCAAGGCAAAGCTAATGTCAATGACAAACACTACTGCCTTTTTTGCTTTCCTCTTCATGCAGAAGGTGAATTGCCATTAATTGTATTAATACAATGAATTGCCAGTAGGAAAAGGGCAGATGTGGGGGCAGAAATAGGAATAAAAGAGGTTAAGGACTTGAACATGGGTGTTTCCAGACTGAATGGACCTGGTTAAATTCACCCAGAAGCACAAACATCTACAACAGTTTGACAACTCTCAGAGGCGAGAAAGGTCCCTGAAGGTAGGAAGGGGCAATGTAATGCCTCTTTAAAAACAGAGCACTCAAATAATTAAAGGACACACTCAGGAATGAGATCTGGTGGAGCTAAGAGCTCCTTCTCCTGACAGTTACCACTGTCTCTGTGCTTCAAACTGCTCCCCCCGAGATTTCCCCACCAGGAGCTCCAGCTCCCAAACTTGTTTTGCTTGAAAATAGCCAGATTACTAAATTGCTACTAAATTGGCCACATTCATCTGAACCAGGCCAGAGAGAGCTCATGACAACAGATCTAAGAGGGGAGAAGCAATGACAACCAGCAATAGGAACAATCTCTTCAGTAGGCACATCTGGACTCACAGGAGGACACTTGTCCAGTGTCTCACAGCACAGGTGGCCTCACTTCAGCTCCCAGAAACTCTAAACCCACTTGTTACAACCCTAAAACCAATAGCAGAGTTAGAGGAAGAGCTCACAAATTCTCCCAGCTCATTCCAGAGTGAACTCAGCAGTCCTTACTTAAGCCACCGATGAAGTGATTTGAGTTAAACTGGTTGATTTTGCCCTGTTAGCAAATCAGGAGTCCTTACTGGTTCTGTCCTGTCAGCTGAGGAGTGGGGAAAGATACTTCCAGGTGGTGGAACAAGCAATGAGTAACAGAGATAGCAGTGACTTCAGATAATTTAGCTATTCCTGAAAGCAGAGGAGATGCTAAGATGTTGTAACAAGCCACACGGCTCCAGGAGAAGCAGCATCAGCTGCTAATGAAACAGCATCTTAACTAACCACACTAAATGAACAATTCCTGTGCTCCCAGTTTGCAGGCTCTCACCCCATCTCCGGCACACCACTGGGCAGGGTTTTCCATCTCCCTAAGGCTTCCTTACCTGTAAAGCGTTGTAGTTCATCTGGAACCGCAGGATGGCCTCACACAAGTTCCAAAAGGAATATTCTGGCCACAAGACTGACTGAAACACCAAGCACGAATGGGATGTCTGCAAAAAAAACCACACCAACCCAAGATCACCAACAATTTAATCATCTAGCAAGGGAAAGAGTCATCAAGATGCAGGTCTGCTGGTCAACCAATGCCAGTTTTCCCCACAAAGATTTTATCTAGACTGTGGTATCAGATTCTACTTAAAATTAAATAAATGCCAGCCAGGAGTGTTTGAAATTGCACAATGTAGAGACTTCCTAATTAGTTTCTAATGTTGGGACGTAGCCATCCATTCCTGCAGATACACCAGGAGAATTCTATGTTGGTCTTCACAGATGTCTTTTTAATAGCTTAAGCATCACAGACATATAATAAAACCAAAATAGCAACACTGGACGATCAAAGGCTGAGTTAAGGCAATAACAGATGAACTGAGGATCAGGACATGACATTGAAACCACTCATCAAATGGCATCTGGTGATATTCCTTGCTGCCCACTCGTGGCATTTAAAGTGCTTAATGAATCTAAGAGTTGTGGTGCACTGAAGGTATCCTAGAGCTGAAAGGTGCAAGATTTCAAGTTAAAACCTATTTTTGCCATCGAGTCCCTCAAAGTTTCAGGTAAATGTTTACCTCTGACCATTACTACAAAATCTAACACTTCAAAAGGATCCTGCACAACTCAAAGTTGTAATGATACAGAAAACATTAGCGTCAATTCTATACCAAAACACACTGTCAGGACACTGACACCAGAAAATCATCCTGAACAGCACAATATCCTCCTACTTTGGGAGCGCCAGGATCACGAGCGTGCCTTCTCATCTGCTACCTCTGCTGTAATCCACGGCACGGGAGAGACTCCCAGAGCACTGACCTCCTCAGTAATGCTTCACCCAACAAACCCAGGCTCCGAGGCACCTCTGCCAGCACCACCACCAAAAGGAGCAATAGAAACATTAGTTGACAGTTGATTGACTGACACATTATAGGTGTGCCCAAAAAACTACAGGGAGGAGAGGGAGATGCCTTGGTAGGCAACCACAGCTCAGGCCAGAACTTTGTGACCTTGCCAGTTAAATAAGTTGGAAGAGGAACATTTCATGTGGTTGCTTAAAGGCAACTGGGTTTTGGCTCCAAACTGTAAAACAAAACATTGGTTTCAAGTGAAGTGGTTTGATTCAAACATTCTCCTGCAAAGTTTGGCTTCCTAACAAGTCAATACTGCCTAGTACAGGAGAAAGAGAAATGGAAGCAGCTTTTGGATCCTGTAACTACAAACACATGAACTTCATATGCTTTAAGAGCTTATTATGTTTTAGCATAGCAGCTTAATCAACCTCATTTGGCTTTGCCATCCCTTAGAACCTGTCTTGCAGGGTCTTGTTTCATTATGAAAGTCAAATATACCTGTGAAACTGACAAGGCAGGCAGGTAGGTTACTTGCATGTTACAGGGTTACACCTCCCATACCTACAGCTGACATGTGATAAACACTTCTCCCAGGAATCTAGAAATCCTTCCTGGGATTCCCTCATCCCAGGTTAAATTAATCAAAGCCAGGAATTTACCAATCAAATGAGGAATCACCTCAATTTAAGAAGACGAGCAAAAGGACAAGCGATTCCTTGCCCTCTGTCAGGTAGCCTCATCTGTGGTTTCTTCTGAAGTGTTGTCAGGAGGATACAGTTTCAGTGCTGCAAGGTATTTTTAAGGAGTCCCAGAACCACAAGAAAGAGATTCCTCAGAGGAGCCCCAGCACTCAGTCCATCCAAGAAGTTTGTTACCCACCCCCTGGCAAGAAGAGTTTAAGAGCCTTCAGCTCAGCCCACACCTGAAGACACTACTGAAGTCAGTAGAACACTATCTAATGCAAAAAACGGAATATTTCAAGGAGAAAACACTTTACCTGCCAGAGCAAGAAATCACTCAACCGAACTTCTCCAGAGGTTCGAATCAGGAGGTCTGGATCAGGAGAGTTGTTGGTGTACAGACACTTATCAAGCAACGACTCAGATACATCACTAAGAAAGACAAATGCATCTAATTAAGGTCACTTTCCTGACCTGCTGGAGGTGACACAATTAAGTTGGAATTACCAAGGGTTTTCTTTACAAACACAGGACTGCAGATTAAAACTGGGTGGTGGAGCTGCAGCACAGCCACTCATCAACTTACTTCTGCTGCATGCTGCTGTCTGCTCCACAGCCTATTTCAAAGGCTCTTTCATGCCCCAGAGCATCCCGCCCCCAGCTCTTTGAAAAACAATACAGAGGTGGAACCAGACTGTGGTGGAACCAGACTGTGAGGACTTCCATCTGGAGGACAGAGCAGAGTCCTAACTACTCCTCCAGGGTAGAAGAACAGTTCAGTTCTCATGATTCATCTGTTGTTTGACCTCATAGCTAAGACTGCCAGCCCAGCAGCCAACTGTTGTGGCATAAAATCTGCCTTCACATTTAAACTTAAGACACAGCCCAAATTTCTCTTCTGTCTTGGTTGTGTATCTATCACCGTGGTAACCAAAATAATAAAAACCAAACATTGCATAGTAACTTTAAGTAATATGTTCCACTCATACTGGTTTAATGAGATTTAAAAGCCATTTGGCTCCTGAGAGGTTATTAACAAAGCACAGGAGGCAGGACAGGCAGTCTTCATCTGTGAAGCCTCACACCGAAAGACAAGAGTTACCTGGGTTCAAGCAGTCCTTGTTCCACCCCCCATGCCATCTCCCTGACAGCATTGCTGATTTCATGTCTCGAGGTGTATGCAAAGCAGACATTTAAGAAGCATCTGAAAAGAGGAGAAAGATGTAAAAGGCTAACCTAAGGAAGGTCAGTAGATGACAGAGAGAAGAATATCTACAATAGTTGCGTGTGCTTGTAGGACAAAGAGAAAACCAAGGTGTAGCATGCCTGCTAAGTCTCAGCCTTCAGGTAAAAGAGGAGGGTGTGAAGTATCAACTACTTCAAACTGGACATTACTTACTTGTTGTAGTTCCTAGTTGCCAGCACAGCTTGGGCAATCAGCTCCTGAATATCCAAGGGCAGAAGAGGGAGGTCCCCGAGGACACGGATACACACCCCATGCTTCTTCAAGCTCTCCCTACACCCAACAACAAGAGTGAGGACTACAGAAAACAGAGCAGTCTCCACTGCTTGCCACATTTGCCCTGCATAGCATCCACCAAAGGAAAACGTAAGCGTGTAGCAGACAGAGCGTCATCCAAACCAAGAATTAAGAAAAGGCAAAATGACCAGATGTTTTTCAGGTGTTGAAAGCTGGCTTAGGCTTGATCATCCCAACCCATTCCATAGAGGGAAACTGGTCATTCCCTATACAAGCTCCTATGGTCCAGATAAAACCAAAGGACAATAAAACAATCACAGATTAGGCATTCCTACATGAAATTATGAAAATCCATATAGATAATTTATAATACAACCATAGACTCTGGGCACCTTTAACTAACCAAAAATTAACATGACTAATGGCCACCCACAGAGCAGCACAAGTACTTTCTGGTGTAAGGAAAGAGTAATGTATTGATGAGGGTGGGATGAAGGTAGTGGAGTGAACCACTCCCTGCTCCCTCAGATCTGTACTAGTTGCATCTACAAACAATAAACAAACTAGTTCTCCAACTCCAACAAGTGACTTAAGACACCACGGTGCCTGTACGCAAAGCAAGTTGCTGAGCTAAACTCTGCTCTGTCAAGAACATGGTGACAGAATTTAAGACAAGGTTTTGATACTTCATGAAAACAAGGCATCCAGCACTCTAGTGCTAAGGAGGAAGTTCTAATTGTGCCACGCTTATCTGAAAGCTGTACTCTCTCAGCTGTTTGGATGGGATTGATGCACAGTAAGCCATACGGATAAGGACACAGATCTGGTGTGTTTGGGGATGGTGCACACTCAGGAGCTGTATATCATAGAATCATATAGGTTGGAAGAGACCCTTGGGATCAGCAAGTCCAACCATCAGCCCCTACTCTACAAGGTCTCCCCTACACCAGATCCCCCAACACCACATCCAATCTACTCTGAAACACAGTCAGGGATGGGGACTCCACCACCTCCCTGGGCAGCTGATTCCACTGACTGACCACTCTCTCTGCGAAAAACTTTTTCCTCATGTCCAGCTTAACCCTACCCTGCTGCAGCTTGCAGCCATTCCCTCTCCTTCTATCGCTCATTGCCCGTGAGAAGAGACCAGCACCAGCCTCTCTACAATGCCCTTTCAAGCAGTTGTAGAGAGTGATGAGGTCTCCCCTCAGCCTCCTCTTCCTCAAACTAAACAATCCCACCCAGACAGGCAGAACCCCTCAACACAATTCTTGAGCTGGGTGTGGAGAACAGCTTCCTTCATTTAATCCGTTTTTCACAACTTTTAAGATCCCTGTAAACACCTCTTAATCGTGTTCTGCTTCAGCTTCCCCCCGAGGGATACAGACGGGAGAGGGTTCTTACTGTTCTTCCAGTAGGCGGCTAAATTTCTGTCTTGCCAGATCCATTAGTCCATCCACCTCCTCCTTGGAGCGTTTGAAGTTCTCAATACTAAAGGCATAAACAGTGACCTCCCGAATGCCCAGATTTAAGCACCACCGTAGTGTCTGCAAGAAGATGAAATACAATGGAAAACAGAAGTCAGATAGACTCAGGGAGGTCAGCAAGACCCAGCTCCTCCACTGCTAAATCCTTCCTGTCATTTCCCACTGTGCCAAGACCGGATCAAGAAAAACAAATCATCAAGAGCTGAAAATGAAACCCACTTGATGAGAATTGCAGATTCATCTTAAAGAACAGAAGGAAAATATCACTATCAAAGGATGTGAATCCACAACAGATGGGATTAATCCACCCAGGGAAAGCACTTCTTGCAGTTAACAGTCTAAGTTATATAATATTGCACCTTTCTAAACCTTTTCCAAGAAATTCAATCTGCTTCACAGAATTAAAAGCTTCAAGATCTGGCAAGGCAGATATTTTAACTGAGCATAAAACAGAGGAGAAAAAATAGCTGATTAGAATGACTCTGCAGCATGACAGGAAGAGACAGAGAGGGGAACTGCAGTGGGGAATCCAGAACCCTGATGACTAAGGTCAGCTACAAGAGCAGGCCTGACTCCGGTGGAGAAGGGGAACGCGATACACCAGTCAGGCAGTACACACAGCCAGCTGGTGAGCACAGCTCCAGCTTTCAATGCACAACATAAAGGCAGCAAACATCCTCCTCACCTGTGCCAGCTTATCAAAGCCTTGCGAATGCCCCTGCTGTCTCTCCACGTGGCACTTCTGGGCATAACGGCGATTGCCATCCATGATGAAGGCAACATGCTTGGGCATGGGACCTGCCTAGAAAATGAGGAGAAACACATCAGACCAGAAAGCAAACAGCCATCTAATAGCCCACAGAGTTGAGTCCCAGTGCTCCTGGCAGCACCACCTATTTGCAGGAGCTCAGTGTGTATCTCCCAGCTTCAGGTCTGGAGCTGGAAAGAGCAAGATGCTCATTACCTCTTTGCTATCCCCTGTTTAGGCTACCCAAAAAGCATATCAGTACTGACACTGCTTAAACAACTTTGCCCTCCCCGTTTCTATCACAACGGAGAACTGTTCTGCCTAGGAGGGAGCAGCAATGCCACAGCTACCTCCCTGCAGGCACAGACGAGGACACACATGGCTTTATGCAGTGATAATTTTAAGTGTTTATTATTTCAGAGTCCAAGGGCATTTTCACAGACACAAACTTAGAAGAAAATAAATAAAAAAGTCATGAGACTTTCCCCTACTTAAGGGAAGTATTCCTTCCCACTGACCTCATTAGGTCTGCACAGATCCTTTTGTGGGAAGAACAGCATCACCAGTCTGAAGACTCTGCCAAATAAGGACAGAACTTTCCCAGAACTGGTGCATTATTATTCTCATCAAGAGAAACTCAGTTTCTTTTATTAGACTCCTAATCCGACCATCTTGCTTCTCTCCCTCCTTACCATGCCCTGCCTTCATCAGCAAGGGCACAGAACATGGAAGCCTGGGAGCATAAGCTCATTATTGGCAAGCACTGCCTTCAGCCTCACTCGTTTGCACGACTAAGCTTAAGTAATTTTTCATCCCCAGATGCTGTTTAGGGATGTACATCCAGTGCCAGCGTTAACACGCACCCAGACGCGGAGCGGTCACAGAGACAGTTTCACCCTGAGCCCTGATGAACCTGCCAACTCTTTACTGCAGTAACCAAATTCCTTCCTTACCTTAATGATGTTGGCACAAAATCTCTCTATGATGGTGAGCTCGCCTTCTCTGATCCACGACATGTCTTACTGAAAGCACCTCTTCTTTTCCAATGGGAAGATGAAAATAAAGGGGGTTAGAGGTACAGAAGATTCCATTTGAGCTCAAAGCAACGCTACAAACCACCAAAAAAAAGCTTAGACTACTTGCTTTGGGGCCTTTTTATCACCCATACAAGTCCTTTGATAAGACAGTGGAGGAGCTCAGAAATGAGCTCTGGTTTGCCAGCTGTATGTCACGACAGTGGATTCTGCACTAGATGGTAGCAAGAAAAAACCCCACCAGTACTGTGTCTTCCCGCTGAACTAGCTGCTGAGTGAGCACAGACCCACAATTTGGGCTACTGCCAGGCAAGTCACGGGGTGGCAGCAGCACAAACTGACCTTCAACGCTTTTGTGCTGGAGTTGTGGGAAATCTTCAAATGAAGCAACCGTCCACATCACCAACTACCCTGCACTTGTGTCACCACTGGTATTTCTTTACCTTCACAAGTGGAGAACTTTAGCCTCCAGAGCTGTAAAAATCCTGTTGGGTTTTGTTTTTTTACCACATTATCTGCCCATCGAATACTAAGATCTGGATTTAGCTAACAAGAGCTTGCTGAACTTCCACGTTAACCTTCAGTTCTCTCAGTTAAGAGCCCTGAGATACATGGGCAAAGCAGCTGTGAAGAGACCTGTGGGGGAAGTAGTTAAAATACAGCCACCTGGTACCCATCAAGGGACCAAAGCAGATTCCAATTACACTTGATTGCATTAATTTCCCAGTATGGGCCTTCTCTGCCTTTTCCTTCAGGAAGGGACATCTAGCCATAGATACAGCCACAAAACATTAAAGCAAGGAACTGCTGAACCTCAGGCTCTTAATGCTCCCCTTGAACAGCTCAGGCTGAAAACACATCCTCTTCTGACACCACCTTTGACTCTTAATGGAAATCATACAATCATCTAGGTTGGAAGGGACCTTTCAGATCGTCGAATCCAACCATCAGCCTAACACTGAGAAAAACCATCACTAAACCGTATCCCTCAGCACCACATCCATGTCTTTTAAATACTTCCAGGGATGGCAATTCCACCACTTCCCTAGGCAGCCAGTTCCAGTGCTTAATAACCCGCCCAATGCTCGATAATCCATCTTTTACGTATGACTTCACACAGTCATCTAAAAAATAACCCTTATGAAGAAGCCACCTGACTATAAAGCAGGGGCACAGCACCAGAAAGGCCGTGACTGGGGTGGCTGCAGCCAGAGGAGGCTTTACACCCCACCCCCGGCCCGCTCTCTCTGTGGTAGGCAGCTCTCCCCGCCGGCAGCGACCAAAGGAGGGGGAGAAGGACACCGGGCCACCCTCTCAGGGCGAGGCAGGCCCGAGCAAGGCTCTCCGAAACCGGGGTGTCCCTCAGGCCTCCCCACAGCCCCGCGAGCGGCCGCCAAGAGGGGCCGACGGGATAGACCTGGTGGAAGGAAGACAAGACAGCCCAACCCAGCCTCCCCCTCCTTCCCTACCCCGTTCCCCACTGCGTGAGGGGAGCCCGGACTCCCAGCCCCGCCGCTCGCCCCTTACCTC
>VZTM01026661.1:109571-122643 GCA_013400555.1 Jacana jacana
AACAAAAAACAACCCCCCCAAAAAAAACCCCAAACCCAACCCAACCCCAAACCCAAACCCAAAACAAAGAGGACAGACAAACCCAAAGATACGTCATTCACGCACGTCCTAGTGCAGGTTTCACTTGGTGTTGGCTTCGGCACGGGCCAGAGACAGGGGGGGACCGGGGCAGGGTGGGGGCTGCCCCGGGAGAAGGGCTGTCCACCGGGGCCAATAAATAAAGGCAAGATTTGGGGAGGGGTTGGGGGGTGTCAGTGGGGAGGGAAGACAGCAGCTGCTAATGATCCGAGGACCCCTTTTCCTCTATCCCCCCCGCACCTGGGGGGAAGCTCAAGCCCAGGAGCCATGGGTTTCTGGAGGGCTGGGGTGGGCAGGAGGAGCAGAGGTACGGTTTTGTCCCACGTGGGTTGGATCCACAGCCCCGTGGGAAGATCCCAACAGCTTGGATCAACCCGCTGCTGGATTTGTGCGGGCCCCGGGGTGGGTTGTGGACACGGTTCCCCCCCTCAAAGGGAAACTCTGCCAACAACATCCCCTGGCACCAGGCTCTGCCCCGTGCCTGATGCTCAAGGCTTTTAACAAATTTAGCATTTCTGCCCCGTGAAGCCCTCCCGCTCCCCAGCTCCACATTTTAGAGGTGGGGAGAAGCCTTAGCAGGGAAGAGCTGGCTGCATAAAACACCTCGTACTCTCTGGGCTGACACTGGGAAGACTTTGGGGAGGGGGGGGAAGGCAGAAAAAGGTGGGTTTCTTTTGACTTGATCTCCCCTGAGCAGCAGCTCGCAGCCCAGCCCTGAGAGATGCCCCATTTCCTTCCAGACTGAGCCCAAATGTGGGCTCTGCTGGTTTCAGCAATGGAGCCACCATGGAAAAACTGCAAATCCTCCCGTCGACCTGTGAGTGAGAAGGCAGGGAGCTGGGAGGGGCAGAGGGACCCATGGGGCCGGCCCATGGGCATCTCCTTGGTGCTTTGCAGCCAGCTTTTCCCCCCTTCGGCTTCTCTCCTTGGGGCAGAGAGGGCTGGGGCAGGAGCGTGTCCCATGCAGCCCATCCAGGCTGTGCTGGAGCCTGATTGAAACTCGGGAGCCATGAGCCCTTCCCTGAGATGTTGCTTCTCTGCTCCTCCTCCCAGATACATTATTGCCTGTCTTCATTTAGGAAAACCAAAAAATAACGTGGTGGGGTTTTTTTTAGCTGGAAGAGGTGTGTGTTGGGTGCTGCTTCCCCCTGTGTTTTGGAGTGAGCCATCCCAGTTAAAGCAGGGCTTTCCCTGGGCTGAGAAAAGGGGGGAAAAAGGTCTGTGCAGGGACACCGGGTCCCTGCCGTTAGCGCTGCCGTCTTCCCTCCCCAGTCCTTCACCCTGCCCTCCCTCTTCCGAGCCCCTGTGGCTGCCCGTAGCCTTGCCAAAGCCTTTTCATCCCGGTGGAAGCCCCTTCATCCCTGCCCCGGCCCCGCCACCCGCCATCATTCCCGGGTTTCGGGGAGGAGGGCTGAGCTGTGCATGTCCTCCTCCTCTCGGAAGTAGGCAGGTTTTCCCTGGGAGCTGGGGGACTGCTGTGCTTTCGCAGGGCAGTTGGCGACCATGTGGCTGATGCTCTGGCAGAAGTGGCATTTCTTGGGCTGCGGCGGGAGCTTGCACTCTTTGGCATGGTGGTCCAGCCCCCCACAGTTGTAGCATCTGCCAAGGGGGTGGGGGGGGGGGCAGGCAAGGAGAGAGATTTGAGGAGGAGAAACAAATTAAGGTGGGATGCTGAAGTGGCTAAACCTGGGATCCATCTGGTTTCACACCCGGAGATGGGTTTAAAATGGCCTGGACATTATGGGGATATGGGGTCAGCTCTTCGGGGGTGGATGGTGGCTCTGGGTGTGGTCTGTGCAGAGCCCCAGCTCCAGCATGGCCAGTTTGGAGCTGGCTGAGTGGTGCTGCTGGTACCCAGGAGATGGCAGCAAACCCCCGCAGCGAAACCAAGGGACAAAAATCAGGGATGTCAGGAGGCTTCCACCCCTCTGTCTCCATCGTGATTCTGGCTCCTGTGCCTACCGTCCCTGTGCCCAGGGTTACATGCCAAAGACCAAGAGCCTGTGGCAGAGCAGGAACAGGCAATGAGGAGAGATGGCCACAGCCAGGACAACGGGTACAGGGACCATGGCCATTGGTGTGGGGACAACCCCGAATGTGACTTCTCTCAAGGGCTGTAACCCTTGGGTGCCACCTTCGCACCAGAGCAGTATGGGCAGAGGGAGCTGCCTTGTGTCCTTTTTAAACCCTGCATCTGCCTAGGATTGCCACCACCCTTTGCTCTTTCTTTTTCCTTCCTTGTTCCTTTCCAACTGATTTTAAAACCCACTTGTGAGAACAGCTGGGTGGGGAGGGCAGCATCCACTGGGAAAACTGGGACAAGACATCCCCGGGCAGCCGGGATGGAGAGGATGGGAGAGGAGAGGGGGGATGAAGAACTGGCCAGAATCTTGCCCTGGGGCTCCCAGCCTCACCGTGGGAGACGCTGCCAGGACGTCCGGCCATTTCCTTCCCACAAGGAAGGGTTTCTCTTGGAGAAAATTACCCCTGCCCAGTGCGGCTCCCCCAGACGAGGGGAGCAGCCGCCTGGGGTGTCCCTGACCTCTGCCCTTTTGCTGCTGCTTTGCTGCCCTTTCCCCACCAACCCGCCACCATCTGCCACTCATTAACTGCTGAAGGAAAGCCACTTTCCCAGAGGAAGGGTCGCTGCCCACCCCACCAGATCCAAGCCCATCCCCACGCTGCGGGCAGGGTCCCACGCAGCTCTGGCTGCCCACAGAGCTTGGTCCCTGGCCCAGCTTGGTCCCCAGCTGCCCCTTACCGATCTCCTTTCGATCTGCGTTTCTGTAGGCTCTTGCCTTTGGGTCTCCTCTCACTGCCGATGCAGAAGACACCCCCTGGGCCGGTCACCCGGATGGACTCCAAACCTTTGGATGACTTCTTAAAGGTGAACTCGACAGCTTCACCCTCCTTCAGGCTGCGGAAACCCTCCATGTGGAGCTTGCTCTAGGGGGGCACAGGAAAAGGATGGGGGTCAGCATGGAACTGGGGTGTCCGCTGGGTATACAACAAGCTCCAACCCAGCAACCCCCCCCGCGCCTTCCCCTTGCGCAGGGATGGATGTTGGATATAGAGCTCAGCCAGGCACCTTCATCTCCCTTAACTATTT
Organism: Jacana jacana; assembly: GCA_013400555.1. NCBI lineage: Eukaryota > Metazoa > Chordata > Aves > Charadriiformes > Jacanidae > Jacana > Jacana jacana. The sequence goes on from VZTM01026661.1 coordinate 112,759, forward strand.
GGAGCCCTGTTTGATAATGCAGAGCTGTCAGTGATAGGGCTTGCTGATTCAGCAAGCAAGAGTCGGCAGAGCCAGTTCTGACTCAATTTTCAACAGTATTTGCTGCAAAACAACCCCTTTCTCCCACCAACACCCTGCACTGGGGAGCAAGAGCTGTTCCTGCACCTTCTGATGCCCTGGGCTGGAGGTGCTTATGGGGTATCCAATAAAATCATTTTTAAAAGACAAAAGGATTGCACAGGCTTCCCCGTGGAGGAGCAGGACCCGCAGGACATGGGCTGAACCTCCCACACACACAGCAATCAGGAGGCTGGGAGTTGGCACTGCCAGCCCGTGAGGTCCTGGCCAGCTCCCTCACTGCAGCTCACCTCGGTTCAAGCCCTTTAATTGCCTCCAATAATTAATTATGCAGCCATTTGGCCCTGGTTCATCACTGCTGGGAGTGTCTCCTGTCCCTCCCAGTATTACCACATCAGTCATCACCATACAATCAAACTTGGAAGTTCGCGTCGCTGCCTGCTCTGCCAGGGGACCGCTGCATCCCGGGCAGCGATTTGAGCAGGGCTTTTGGCTCAGCTTCCTTAGCGGAACCCAAACGAGCGTGAGCAAAGAGTTAAGAGGGATTTGCTGGCAGAGGGAGGAGCAGCCCCAGCAGGCTGGGGATTCCCGGCAGAGCCAGCCCCAACGCCTGCGCTGCTGCTGCTGCTGCAGCAGGACGGCCACTTTATGAATGGAGGATCTCCCCCATTCATGGCCTGGCGAGTTCCCGTCACGTGGGCCACGGCCACCCATTCTTCCCACAAATGTCCTCCCCGTGCACGCTCCCTGAAGATGGATAGGCACACTCAGGTCCCCTCTTTCACCCCAAATCTTGCCCCAGGACCCACATAGAAAGATCCCACATAAAAACAGAAAGGGAAGATACCGAGCTGGTGGGGTTTAGGAGTGAATTTTTTTTCATTTGGGATCCTGTAGGATGTGTATGTGTCCATGGGCACACAATGGAATTGGGAATGCAGCTGAGCTTGAGGAACAACCCTTGAGACCCCCTTTTCTGCTGTTTCCCCCCCTGTTCTGTGTCTGGGAGCCCAGCTCCGGGTGAGACAGACCCCATGTGTTGGGCCAAGTCACATTCACCCATTCCACTTGCCTGCTGGGATGGGGTACAGGGTGGGCCAGATGGGACCCTCAAAAACCTTTGCTCTCTGAGCTGCTCCTGCTCTCGAAAGGGAGAGCCAAACCATGAGCTACGAGGTCCCCAGTGACAACAAGGACACGACAGGGTCTCACAGCAACCGCTGCCCATCCAGGGCTGCTCTGGGCAGTCCCATCACCACCTACCACTGTCAAACACCCTGTCACGCTCAGTGCAGCAGCCAGACTTTGCTCCCCAACTCAGTTTTCCCTCAGCATGAGCATCACCAGGAGGATGCTGAGCACTGCCTGAGCAGGAGCTCTGTGTCTGAAGGAGCTGCCAGCACAACACGGGAGGTTCCTGGGTCAGCCTCAGCATCTCAGTCAGTCACTCACTGCCCCATCCCCATCATTCCACCCCACTGGCATTTTTTGCCCCACTCCAGCAGCAGCTGCAGCATTTTGGGGGCAAAGAGGAGGCGAGCATCACTCCAAGGCACAGGAGGCAGCTCCGGGGGTTGGAGGATGAGAGCCAGAGATCCTTCTTGGGGTGTTTACAGCCCCAGCCTGCCCAGCTGTGTTTACACTGCAGGGATGAAAACTCCCAGGCTCCAAGCTTCAGGACAAAGCCGAGCCGTGGCAGGGGAGACCCCAGCGCACAGGCTCACCCCAACTCAGCCCATGCCTTGGGCACCCTAACCCATGGGCAGCCAAACTACTAAAATACATCACTGGGGGAACAGCTCGTCCCCCTGTGAGCCATCCGCTGCCCCCGTTTCGAGGAAGAGGAGAGCTGAGGCAGAAGCTGCCATAACATGACAGAGGGAAGCGATTTATTTTCCAGGAGCGGGTGAGGATGACAACCAATCCCCCCCAGTCCAAGCCCCAGCCCCCTCCACCAAAAGGCCAAAGGAAACGCCCTCTCCCCGGGGAAAGACGTGGTGGGGAGGTTGGGGAGGAGGGGGAGCAGCAGCCGGGGAGCCCCCAGCTCTCCCCCCACCGCAGCCTTTTGATGTGAGCTGCAGAGTAGCTGGTGGTCCCTGCGCATCCCCCCCTGCCCCCTTCCCAAAACACACACATTGCTGGCATTCCTCTGTTATCAGATAGGTAATCAAACTGCAGCCCATTGAATTAGCTGCATACCTCCTGCATCTGAAAGGAAGGGGCCCAGAGCCCCTGTCCCACACCACACACAAAGCCGGAGCCTTCCCAGGCCTCCACACACATCCCCCCCCCCTCCCCAAAAAATAAAGGGAGGAAGGGGGGGATTGGAGCGAGCCAGGGATGCTGGGGATGAGGGGGAGCGCAGGGGAGGGCCAGGGCCGGGAGCCACCGGCCAGCGAGAACAAAGGGCCGGCGGCGGCCGCGCTCCTGCTGCCCAAATTCCAGGAGTTCCAGGCCACGGTGGGGGGAGGAAGGGTGGCCAGCATGGCCGCGGCCCCTCTGACCCCCTGCTGCCCCTCCAAGCATCAGCCCTGCACCCAGCTTGCCTGCTGCGGGAGAGCCAGCTTTGGGGTCTGGGTCCTGTGAGGGGTCGGTCTTAGCGGGGACCTTTGTTTTGGTCCAGGGGAGTGTAGGGTGACCCTGGGCTCCTTCTGGGCTTGGGATCACAAAGCATTGCCATCCTCATAATAAAACTGTTTTAAAGCACATCGCGGCGTAAGGATTTCCCTTGTCATCATTAGGGTCCAGAGTTAACCAGTGGGACAAGGAACAGAAGTAGAGCCAGCACCACTTCTCCTGAGCTCCGTGTGGCTCCCCGGGCACCCCCTCACCAGGCAACACCCCACCAGAAAAGCCTCTCCTTTTCCACCCATCCCACACCCTGACAGCTCCACAGTTATTCACAGCAGACAAAGGCATAACACGTGAGTGGCCGAGCGCTGCCCACCTTCCCTCAGCACTGTGTGTCCCCCACCCTCACCCCTTTTCCTTCTGCCTGTGGGTGCCTTCCTCCCTCCTCTTCCTCCCAGCCAGCAAATCCCTCATCACTGATCCCAGAGTTAGACCTGTTTCTCTTCCCTGCAGGGTGTCACTGTGGAGCACCCCAAATCCGGCCATTTCTCCCCAAACTGCCTGGTTCTGGTTCACCCCCACCCCACCAGGCTCCGGAGGGGCTTGGCCAGCCCCGGGGTCACCATTGTCCCCGTGGCCTCCCCAGCGCGACACAAGGGGACGTTTATTCCCAGCCAGCGCCGGCCACTCAATCAAACCATCTTTGTGTCCGGAGGGGCCTGGGGCGGAGCGGCCGCTGCACCTCGCCTCTTCCCAAGGCGGGAGCCTTGCAGCCGTTTAAACTTAAATCCCTCAAAAAACAAGCCAGATTGGGATGCCGGGCTGGGAGCGGCTGCAGGAGCGAGAGTGGCAGCATCGAGCTTGTGCCCAGGGTATGGCTGGACTGTGCCCAACCTCACAGCCAGTGCCTGTGTCTCAGTTTTCCCCACTCTGTGGAGGCAAAGTCCCCCAGTAGGTCCTGGCATCACCCACAGGAATTGTTGTGCCCCTGGGGGGGCTGTGCCCCCGTCACTGCACTCCACCCTCACCCACAGGTGGGAGGTGCCCTGGCTGTGGTCCCCTCTGCTCAGCCTGCACCAACATCAGTGCCCAGGACAACCCCATCATCGTGCTGCCCCATTCTCCTCTGTGCCCCTCTATCCCCTGGAGCTACAGCATCCCTGGCCCCCCAGATCCCTTGTTTTGTGCCAGCCAACCCCATGCATCACCCATCCTGGCCAGGGTACAGGGAGCCCACAGAGCCCTGGGCGTCCTGGCCACCTTCACCCCACCACAACCCACAAGGACCCATCCCACGGGAGATGGACATCCCCAGCTCTCAGCCACCCCCTGAGATGCACAGCCAGTGCAGAGCAGCCCCTTCCACAGCTCCCACACTGGGAATAAACTGGTGTGCAGAGGGCTGGATGTTTGCCCAGACTTTTTGGGGTATGTCTCCGATTGCCATCAGGCAATGCCATCACAATCCCACTGGGATGCAGCAGCCTCAGCCCAGTTCAGAGCACTGTTCCAGCAGAGCAGGTCTCCTCTTGCAAACAGCCCCCAAAGCGGATCTCAGCAAGGTCAAGCTCTGCCAACACAGAGCAGTGACCCAAGTGGCCCCAGCAGGGCCAGCTCAGCTCCCCACCACCAGCCACGAGGCAGCAAGCAGAGAAACATCCCTTTGCCTTCCCAGCCCATGCCTGGATCCATCTCAGAGGAAAGCCCTTCCTTCTCCCCAAATCACACAGGAAATCTTTTCCCGGTGCCAGCAGTTCAAGCGCCTGGGGCCGTGTTGCTGCTGGTTTCGGGCTCCGAGCAGGAATTGCTCCATGGTCCCCTCCTGGGGCTCAACCCCCCGCGTGTGGGGTTGATCCTGGCCATCCTGGCCATCAGATGCTGCTCAGGAAAGGGGATCCTCCCTCAGCACCGAGGTGTGTGTGTGTGTTGGTGCAGAGATAAAGAGGGTGCTGCTGTGGGAGCCCCTTGGGGAGAACGCAGGGGGTTCAAGGAAACGATACCAGGGCTTTCCGCTGTCTCTCCACTGTCATCTGCAGCAAGATCCCCAAGGATTTCACACCCCCTCCCCAGTTCCCCCAGTTCAAGTAAAACAAACAAACAAACAAAAAGCCATTTTCCTGCCAAACTGACTGTGCCCACTCGAAATTTTCCATCAAAAAGCCAGCAAAATTAAACACTGGATACTAATTGGGTGTGTGTGTGGGGGGAATGTATGCACCAGGGAGTTTACTCCATCAGCTACCTGGCCTAAATGCACACCTTCAGCTCCCTCAGTTGTGGTTTTTCCCCCCACCCTGAGTGTGCCAAACCCTCCTGCGCATCCCTGGGGGCAGCTAATTAGGATTAGCTGCCACGTATTAATTTCATGCTCCCCTATTAAAGCCGGGAGCAGCAGCGCACCTTCCATCGGCGATTTCAGCTTCATCCCGCTTACTCTTAGCAAGAAATAAACAGGGAAAACAAAACATCGCAGCTGGGGGCGGCAGGGAAAGGGTCTTGCCAAACCAGCGGCTTCATCCAAGCCCTCCCCAGCTCCGACAGGAGCAATCCCATTCATTTGGGCCGTTTTATCTGGGAGACCATTTAAGGGTGTTTTCTCTCCCTGCCCCTCGCCCTGGGGCTGAGCAGGGGAGCTGGGGGAAGGGATGTGCCTCCAGCCATCAGTTAATCTTTAGACAGAGACAGGAGGCTTTTTTTTGTGTGCGTCTTGAGGGAGTTTCAGGGGAGGAATAAAGCCACTCTCTTTCACTATTTGCCATCAGGACATGGCACACAAGCGGTGCGATACAAATTTATTCCATTAACCCCCCCCACACACACACCTCCCCCCCCCAAACCCAACAAAGAAATTGCTCCTACCTCTCTCCCCCCAAAAGCAAAGATGCTGACCTCTCTTTCCAACCCCGGGTATCCCTTTCCCACGGATAAACATAACCCTGGTTCTCCCAGGTCCTACAGCTTGCCCACACCGGCACCCCTGGGTGCCCACCTGGTGCTGTGGGCTGACCCTGGACCCGGAGAGCAAACGTGGGAGCAATGCACATGAAAAAGCAGGAAAAGAAGTTTTTAAATGTGTCTTCTGCCTCTGTGGGCATCACGGGTTCAACACCCTGACTAACCATCCGCTGCTCTGAGTGTGTTCCCCCCTCTCCTCGCTGCCACCCCAGCGCTGCACAAAAGAAAGGCCCCCAGCTGCATCCTGCTCTGCACCCCAGCCAGCGGGGTGGGGGGGGAAAGGTTGGACTCTGCTCCCCAACAGAGAAATCCTCCCTTGTGCCTATGCCTTTGCTCTCCTGCATGCTCAGGGATGGAGCTGCCTCCAAACATGTGCTCAGTTTGGGGGTTTGTTTTGTTTTGTTTTTTTAAGACTTCACTTCATGCTCGTGTCTGGCTTGGCTCCGTGCAGGGAGATGGCACAAGCACAGGGGGGTGACAGCCCAGGCTGACTCAGCCAAAACCCATGGGCCAAATGGCAGCCGTCATCCCCCTCCTCTCCATCCCCTGCCCGGCCCAGTAGGGATAGAGCCCCTCCACCAACTCTGACCTCTGCGAGGCTCCCAGGAATGGCAACACCCAGGGGACAATGGCTGAGACTGGCCCAGGGGACACTCGGGCAGGGCAGGAGTGCCACATACCAGCACCAGCAGGTCTAACTGCGGGCACAGCCTTACATCCCTGCAAGGACACATGAAACCACTTCTCCAAGATGCCAGTGACTGCCCCATGGCCACAGCAGCCACATAGTCCCAGCTGTGCCCAGGAGCTCTCTTCACCAAAAACCATGAGAAGGAATCGACAAACACCAACTCATATCATCTTTAGCAAGGGTTTAGACCTGTTGGCTTCAAGACACAGAGCTGAGTGGTGCAGAGCAGCAGTTCCCAGGGACCAGGCAGCCCCTTCCCCTCTCAGCCAGGGAGAATGAAACCAGTTTTGGGGCTGGGCTGCAAACCCCAGCCCTGCTGGGTTGCAATCACTCCTCCTGCTCCGGGCCAGCTGCACTGAGCTTTGGGGCCACGGGGTGTCCATATTTTCTCCCTCTCCCTTTCCCCAGGTTGCCTTCCCCAGCAGCCCCACATCCTTGTAAGGGATGCCCCAAGCCCAGGAGCCACATCCCCAGGGGAGCACCACCACTTTGGGGTCTTCCCCAGAACCACCCTGATTTCTGCCACATCACGATCCCACACCCTTTCACGGGTGCTGCTCAGCCCTTCACCTCCCTGGAACGACCTGCTCTGCTCTTCCATACTTCATCCCCCCTGTCTCCTCACAACTCTCAAATGAATCCATCTCCAGTGTCCAGGGGAGGCATTTGAACCCAAATGCCTCATTTTTAGCTCACAATGCGAGGGAAAGGCAGCCCCGAGGAGCCCTGTTAGTCTCCTGTCCTGCCGAGATTTTAATCTCTTTGTGGTCAGATAAAGGGAGAGGGAGATGGAGACGCGCTCCCTGCAGAGAAGGGCCATTCAGACCTGGTTCCTGTAATAAAGTGATTTAATAGATCTAAAGAGGCCAATTCCCTTCTTTCTCCCACAATTACTTCCTGTGGGTCATCATTCACATATGTAAATGAAGAGGGGAAGGAGAGGGTTATGGGGGGCTCTGGGGTGTCCAACCCCGATGGTTGGTTGGGGGCACCGTGTGTGGTGTGGTTGGTGGGTGCTGGATACAGTACCCCAAGCCCTGTATGTTGTCCCCCCAGGATGGTGCTGGCTTTTGCCCTCCCAGGCCTGACCCCCTCCCTGGGGAGCGGAGCCAGCGCTGGCTCTCGAGGAAACGCTTGGATACCGGGATGGGGAGAGCATCGGGATGGGGAGAGCATCGACAGAAGTGCCCTTTTCCCAGCGAACCACCCAAAAGCAGCAAGGACGGGGCAAGGGGGTGGGAGCATGAATTTAAACCTTCTCTAAGGAGGGGCTGGGATGCTCTGTGGTGGGTGAGCATCAGCCCTGGCTATTTTGCTGCAGACGGCAGCGACTTTGTGCCACCAGGGAGCGGGGCAGGAGGCGCAGCCCGACCTGGAGGAGAAAAACTCGGCATCAGCCCAAACACACCCTGCTCCTGGCAGTGCAGAGCCCAGCTCTGGGAGCTGCTGGCCGCAGCAAGGAACCACACACACATACTGCCCCTCTGCTACACAAAACCACCCGCTTTTAGCCAATGTTCGTTACATTTCCCCGAACGCAGCAAACCCTGTGCACCCCATGGCTGCCCCAGAAAACAGGGGACAGCGGGAGGCTGCACCTCTTCCCGGCCGGTGGGATGCTCTGGGCAGAGACACCCCAGTTATTTCTCTTTTCCTGCAGGAATGTGAGCAATAGCAATCAGGAAACCAGACTGTCTGGGGGCAATAAACCCCGGGGAGAAGGAAGGGAGGGAGGGTGAGAGGCTTCTCCCCACGGGCACTGGGTCCCGCTGTGCTGCATTGAGATGCAAAAGCCCATTTGCTCTCTTGGAGGACCGGGATCTCAATTTTCCCTGGCAACTTTTGGAGCCTTCATCTCCAAACCCACCTGGGTTTCTGGCTCCTACCAAGGTGCTTTCACCACACTGCAGCCCAAGGAGAAGAGATTTTCTTCTTCCCTGGTCGTCATTGTCATTCCCTTGCCAAACTGCCATAGCCCCACCTGAAGCAGCCACTGCCTGAGGGCAGGGGGTGAAAGACCGCCGGGAGCCCTTACTCCCAGAAGCACAGTCCAGGGGCTCAGTCCTGCACCCCCAGTCCACCAGCAGACTGCAGGATGGACCCTAATTTGGGGGATTCAGGCCCATGGAGAGCAGTAGCCATTGAAGTCAGCTCATCCAGTGGCTCCCAAGAGCCAGCACCATCACACTGCTGTGGCCCGAATCCTGTGTGGCTGTTCCCAGCTGTACCCACAAACGCACTCGTGTTTGCTCCAGAGTTGCTGAAAGCCCCCTTTGCTTGTGCTCCCTGTCCATGAGGGCTGCTGCTTTCCACAGCCCACACTCACCACACTGACCCCTTTCCACACAAGCCGACGCTGAGCCCCGATTTGGCTCCGATGGCCCCGGTATCTCCCTCCCAATGCTGGCCCCGATTTGGCCACCATCTCCACAGCCATTGCTCCAGCTCCTAAATGGGGTCCCCTGGCAGATCCTCCCCGTCAGCCGGGAGAGATCAAGCAGCTGCAGCCTCAAACCCACAACTTCCTTCAGTGCTGGATCACCCACACGTGTGGGGCTTCCCCCTTAGCAAGGTCCGTGTGGGTCAAATTCACACACAAGACTGTCACTATCATACAGGATCCATAGGGTACATGACCGTGCCTGCCTTTGTGCCAGAAACAGCCAGAACAAGGGACCTGGGCAGAGACACTCCCTCCAAAGGATGAACCACCGGCTGGGGAAAACCCAATCCTGCATCCTTGACTGGCTCAAGGCTCCCAGGACCCTGTCCCCAGGGAAAAGACAGCTCTTCCTCGGGTCCCTCCATGGGGTAAGCAGCAACCCCGTGCTGGCATGTCCCGCTTAGCCCTACGGGCACCTGCTCCCCCCCTGGATCTGGCCCCAGGGGACTCCCCAGGGAACCACAATGGGAAAATGAAATTGCTCATGGATCAGCTTACAGCACTGGTCCCCCGAGAGGAGCCCTGGACTGCAGCGGGGCAAGCGGCTCTGCCTGCCCTTCGCCACCCGCCTGGCTCCAGTGAAATAAAACCAGGGGAGACCTGGGCATCCCCAGGGTGCCGGGCTGGGATGGAGGGAACAACGGTCTGGCATAGAGGCAATGGGAAGGTTCCCATCCCACATCACGTCCTCCCCGGGGGGTACTAGGAGCTGCACCCAGGACAGCACACAGGATCCTGGCCATGTACCTGGTGCACGAAGACATCGACGGGTGAGTCCAGCGTCGCGCCACCCTTGGCGGTCATGGAGAGGAAGCCGAAGCCCATGCGGACGTTGAACCACTTACAGATGCCGGAGCCGTGCAGAGGTTGGGGCTCATTCTCAGCCTCGGGTGAGTCTCCGGATGGCTCCTCGCCTGGCTTCGCACCTGGGGAGAGACCCACCGAGCTGTTGAGCCGAGGGGCTGGGGGATCCGCGGGGTCCCCTCCCCAGCCCAGCCACCCCACACCCAGCCAGGCAGCCCATAGCGGGAGCCTCAAATCCTGCTCGGGTTCTCTGGAGAGCTGGAAAAGGTAAAATAAATTTTAAAAAACCCCACAAAACAAACCAAAAAAATCAACCAAAAAAACCCCCACCAAAACCAAAAAA
>VZTM01026661.1:124254-146125 GCA_013400555.1 Jacana jacana
GGGCGGACAATGCCCCGCTGCCGCCCAGGCCCGTGGGGGCACAGCGCCGCCCGCCGCCCCTCCCGGGCGGTGTGGGGGTGTGTGCGTGGGGGGTCCTGCCACCACCCTCAAATTGGGGTGAACCGGCAGTGAGGTCTCCGCAGGGAGAACTGGGGGGTGGTGGGGGTTTGAGCTGACCGCGGCCGCCCCACTCGGGACTCGCCCTGCGTGGTACCACCTAGGCGGCACCGTAAGGCGGCTGGGCACGTCGGGGACCGTCGTGTCACCCGGACACACACAAACACACACACACACACACACCGGGCCGGTCCCGGTGCTACCGCCAAAATCCCGCGTGGGGAAGCCCCGCGTGAAGCCGCAGTCGCCCCTGGGGCCGCCGCTGGCCATGGTGCTGAAAGGCAAGGGCGCTGTCCAGGGTCCTGGGCAGCTGCCTTCCTCCTCCTGCCCTTCCTCCTCCTCCTCCTCCTACCCCGCACACCCTCCATCCAGACTACCCACACCCGGGGGCTCCGCGTTGCCCCTCGTCCCGCAGAGTCGAGAAGTCCCACCGGACTCCCACCCGCGGGTCGAGGGTGGCAGAAGAGGAGGATGACGATGGTTTTTCTCTGTGTTGGCACCCCAAGGGCAGGGAGACGGGTGAGCCTTTGGGAGGACGCGGCTCCCGAGCCTGTCCCCCAGCCCGTCAGAGTTCTGCAGTGCAGGTGAACCGGGGTGCCACGGGACACGGGTGGAGCAGGAGGTGCCCGTGACCCGCACGCAGCAGTGTTAATTCCATGACGCTCACAAGGTGTCACCTCATCTTTACGCCTGTTTTAACGGGGATAGACAGGGCGGGAGGAGGAAACTTCTCTTGTTCACATCAGCCTTGAGTTAAGCCCCCAAAGCCAAGAAGCATCCCCTCGTCTGCGACAGCAGGAGAGCAGAGTCCGGCCGGGTGCTTCCCCGGGCACAAACCGGCATCCCCACGCCCATTCGCGACCAGGCTCCAGCAGCCTCCAGAGCTCCCTGCCCGGCGACGGGGCTGGGGAGGGGACGCCGGGATGGGAACAGTCTTGGCAAGAGGAAAACCATGGTGCGTGTTCACATTTCCTCGCCTTCACGCTCTCCCTTTCCCAGCCGGCACCCACGGCAATCCCGGGTGGGGACACGCTGCGGGACCATCCCGGCGGCTGCGGAAGCCAGGAAGCATCTGGCACCCTCTCCTGGCCAGCGAGGGCGAGGTCCGTGGGTTACATTTGTCCTCGTTCTTCTCTTTGTGGGATAATTGGTGCGAGAAGAGAGGAGGAGGAAAAAAAAAAACCAAAGCTTGTGAGAGCCCCCTCCATGTGGCTCTGTTACTCTCAATTCATTCCTCCTTCCAGACCATCTCCTTCCCTGCTTCCTCTTTCGCCTGGAATTTGGGGAAGGCACAGCCAGCTGCCTGCGTGTTTCACTCCCACACTTCTACAAAAGAAGCCCACAAGCAACCCCAGCCCCACTCCTGGGCAAAAAGGGGCACCTGAACAAGCCCCCGGGTCTGGGCAGTGCCGGGGGCAAGGTTTGCAGAGCAGCCCTTAGAAACATCTCTCTCCCTTCTGAGGAAAGGGGACCCCTTGATGCCCACATAGCCTAGGGTTGGTGTCCTGGGGCAGACAGGATATCCTATAGTAGGGTGGGAGGTGAGCAGAGGTGTAGGGGTACAGGGGTAGATGTGGTGAGGAATCAGCCCTTGCTTTCTCCTAAACAAATCCTTCAGAAAATAATCCATCACTGTGTACCAGGTTCCTCTACCCCCCGGCCCCCACCCCCAGCCCCTTCCTGGTTGAGGGGAGGGACCAGCAGCCTCCAGAGATGTTTTCCTGTAACTCTCTTTAAACTCAGCAGCAAGTTTCTCAACATCCCTCAAATTCTGCCCATCCTCAGTGACTTCCATCTAAGTGATGCAGCCACATCCCTGCACTTCCAGGCAGCTGCCCTTTACATTTCAACCTCATCTCCCCGAGCCCCACTGACACAGCCCTGCATCATATTTTTGTGTGTGGTGTATGTGGTTTTGGGGCCTGTTGAGTGGCAAATGCAAAAGGGAAGGGGACTCCTTCCTGTCCTTTCAGAGCCAGTCGCTGTGCCCTGCTCGGCTTCAAGGGAATAGCCGGCAAAGCGTCCGCTTTCACAAATAATGGCTTCATTAGATTGAAAGAAGTGGACAGTGACCTCTCTGAAATGGACTTTCTGACCCCTGCTGACCTCTGGCCCTGGCTCTGACAGCCTGTAAATCTTCCCCCTCGCGGCATGGCCGGGGCGAGGGCAGGCAATGCTCTGCCAGAGCCCAGCGCTGGCGCTGCTGCCTGTGGTCCAGCATCACAGACCCCTGCCTGGTGCTGCCTGGCTCCAGGCAGGTCCTGAGCACAGCAGGATGAGGCTCCAGGGGTATACAAAGCTCAGGCACGTGGGTCACAGCTTTGGCAGAGATGGGGACGGGTGTCCTCAATGTGCTGCAAACCCTATCAGGGGCTGATTCTGGGGAGCTGAAGGGCCTTGGGAAATGGTGTTACTTAGGCCAGTGCCATCTCCCAGCACAGTCATTATCACCACCCACCCATCAGGAAGGCACAGACCAACTCAAAAGCAGCCTCTGAGCCCCTGCCAGGGAAAACTCAGCCCTCTCCCTGCCCATCCCACAGGTACAACCCTCCTGCCTGCACACAGACGTGCACAAACCTCCTCCCAACCTCACTGAGTGCAATTCCACCTCCCTCTCACAGGCACAGACCCTTCCCTGCAGCCCCCAGCACCTTCTTCCCCACCCACACAGCTGAGAGTGCTGCTGACCACCACACAACCTTGCCATCTAGTCTGCTGGTGGAGAAACTGAGTCACGATGGGGCTACTTGGCCACTGTGACTGCCAGCGGGTGCCTGTGTAATGGGGACTCGTGCTGGGCTCTCCACACAGGCTCAGTGCCTCACACTCCCCAAGGCTGGCACTTGCCCCCGCTCCATGGCACAACCTTGGTGCCAGCAGTGAGCCCCTCACGTCCAGCGCCACCCGCCTCCCTCCTCCCCATCCTTGCACGCTTGCTGCTGACCTTTGGCTACGAAGCAATCAATAATGGAGGCCATGATGCTGCTCCTCCCCCTCGCCGGCCCCCTGCACCCTCCACTCATCCCATGCCTCTAACAAGCCTGGCTGGGACTGAGGGATGCTCTGATACCTCCCAGCACTGGGGACACATCAACCTACTAGAGTCCCAAAGGTGTCTTAACAAGGCATCCCCTTCCCAACACCCCAAAAATGCTCCTCTGGGGCTGCTTCCCAGAGCTGGGGCATCAGTGGGTGCCCCACACCTCTGGGTTTGGGGCTCTGGTGTTCCCACAACAGGGATGGACCATGGTCATCCTGCTGCCATCAGAAATGGGGCTCCCCAGGGCATTGGCATGTGACAAGGGAAGGGTGAGGAACGTGCCTGTGGGGTGACCCTCTGGGATGGTGCCAGGTGCCAGGTTCCCCTGTGACTGCTGCCTTTTATAAGGCAAAAGGGGGTAAAGACAGAAAGAAACAGGCCTGGTCTGGAGCAATGGGTCATGCCCAAATTCAGCAGCTTCTCTTTGCACCCCCTTCTCTTTTTATCCCTTCGATAAAAGGCCTTGGGCATCAGCTGATCGATCAGCTGCAGAGCGGGGATTGATCAGGATTTCAGCCCCATACATATTCCTGCTCTCTGATAAAGGGAAATCAATAGCTGGAAGAGATATTCCTCTGAGGCAGCAGCCTCCAGCAGACCAGGTCTCACAAGCCTTCCCTTGCCCCCTGAATCCCCCCACCCCAGTTCAAGCCTTGCTTCCCCCAACAGCAAACCCAGGCAGCGAGCGATAAAGTTTCTCTGAGGGACCCAGGCTGGGGGAGACACACCAGGACACTGGGTAGAGGAGGCAGAGCCTCCTGCAGTTGAATCTCACCTCCCAAAGCATCAACCTGCCCTGCATCTTCTGCTCACCAGTGGTTTGGCAACGAGAGTTTTCTCCTCAGGGTGGTACAGACAGACAGACACCCCCCCCACCAGACAGGCTGGCACATCCACAGCCCATCACCTACAAACAGCAGCAGCTGTGGCCAACACTGCCATGTCCTCAGCCCCTTCCTCACTGCTGAAACCTGGAAACTCATTGCAGGTGTGGCCAGAGTGGTATGGGGACAGGGTGGAAGCATCCAGTATTCATCTGGGGGGGGAGCTCTGCCTGCAGGTGATGCAGCCCTGTGTACCCATGGGTGCAAACAGGCACAGGGGCTCATCTCTCCCACCTGAAATACAGCCTGGGGTAGGGGTGATGTGGGTCTGGGTCAGCCCCAGGGGACTGGGATGCTCTGGGGTCCCAGGACACACATCCCCATCTCAGCCCTGCTTTGCACCCCAAGACAGATCCCTGGTACTATTTCAGTCTCTTGTCTTGATCTCTGTCAACCTCCTCTTACTTTTCCTTTCCCTTCCCCTTTGTGCTGTCACCTATATGCTTGCCCCATACCTCGTCCCTCCCTTTGCACACAGTGACTCAAGGCCCAGGCTTGCCCTGGTGTCCCTCCAGTTCCCCCAGTGCCAGGGGAACTGGTTTGCTCCAGGGGGGACCCTCCCCAGTGCTGACTAAATCCTCACCAGCCAGCCCTGGCTATGCCGGGGGATGTGGCAGGGAACTTCCATTTCCCACAGAGCTGTGGCCAGCTTGTTCGGCTGGTTCGGCACGTACACAGGCTTGCACATGCTTACACACTCCTGCACAAACACTACCAGAACCCCCCATTACAGTCCCTCATGGGAACCCATGGCATTAGAGGGATGCAGAGCCCACCCACCCCAAGCTCCCCACAGGGAACAGCCAGGAGCCCACCTGATACCCAATGTCACTGCAGCCCCCGTGGCTCCATGAGGGTGAGGCTGGGAAGGGGATGGTGCTCTCTGCTCGGGCTCTCCCGCACTCCTTCCTCCTCCTGGTTTTCCTCCCTGCCCTCCTCTGCCTCTTCTCTAGTGCTGGGAAGGTGGGTAGGGGGTTCCCAAACTAGGGTGCAGCACCCACTGTGAGCCCCCCCATCCTCTCACCCCTGCAGATGTGCCACAAATGCTTCAGCAGCAGCAGCAACCTGAAGACCCACCTGTGGCTGCACTCAGGTGAGAAGCCTTTCCAGTGCCACCAGTGCCACAGCTGCTTCTTCCAGTGCATCCACCTCCAGCTCCACTGGTGCTTGCACCAGCGCTGCCACCCAGCCCCCAGTCCCTGGTGCCCTGTGACCATCTTGTCCAGGCCAGTGAGTGCTCCAGACTGGATGCCAGGTGGCCAGTGCAGAAGGAGGAGGATGAAGAGGAAGGAGGGAGCCATCCCACTAAGGCTATGGTGTTGCTGCAGGGCTTCTTGCTGGGGCAGGTGGGGAAGGAGCTGCCTGGGTGGGCAGGGGTGAATGTGGGGACCAGCCATGGTGTCCCCAGGCAGCAGCAATGTCCCAGGGTGGGGTCTGTCTGAGCTGAGACAGCCCCCAAGGGCTGCATGGGTGGGGGCTGCCCCCCAGCCCCGGACCCTCAGGGCCAGGAGGAGCTACCACCATCATCCACTGCACCCCTCAGCTCCATAAATGCTGCCCCAGCCCTGGCGAGAAAGACAGAGAAGGGTCTCCTCAAAGCACCTTCTATCCCCACAGCCCTCAGGCCCTCCAGCCAGCCCCATGTCCCAGACCATGTCTGTGCCCCCATATTCCTGCTTCAGGGCTGTGCTTGGGATGCAACAAACCTTCCTTTCCATGGCAAAAGCTTTAATTTCTCAGCCCCAGCTCCAATCTCAGGCATACCTCAAGCGCCCAGCATGTCACCACTGTGGTGCTGTGGGGACATGACCCTGTCTGTCACTGCTTTCTTTGGCTTGGTGCCACCACTGAACTCTCACAGGGCTCTGTCCAGGGATGCGACACAGGGGTGGGCACCTCCACCTCTGATACCTCTGGGTGCTGCTCCCTGTGTCCTGCTGGCACCCCAAGCATCTCACTGATGCCCAAAGAACATGATGGCCCTGGCTGCCCTCTCCTGCTGATGAGGCTGGGGACAGGGACTGCCATCCCTCCTGTAATTTTATTCAATAAACATTTCTGCCTTTGCAGCTCGCCCAGCCCAGTGCAGCTCCCCAGGGAGGGGAGAGAGGGTCCCCAGGAGTCCTTGGGGGTGTCCCTTGGAAGGGCATGGTACATGGGATGGAGCCACTTCCTCTGGTGCTTGGAAGCAGCATGGCTCAGTGACGTGCCACCACAGTCCCTGGGCCAGGGGCTGGCTGGGCTTCGTGGAGCTACTACCTCTACCTGTGGCCCTGGGGGTCAGTCGGGCTGATTCACCCCATGGGGACCAGCACAGGGGGGCTTCACAGAGCCTTCCCCAGGCAGGCGATATGGCCCCCACAATTGTTCTCACCGGCATGTGACTCCTCCTGGAGGGTTTCACAACTGCATCCTGCTGGCTGCAGCAGGGAGGGACAGGGCAGAGTCCAGCTGACCTGCTCCAGCCCCCATCAGTCCCCCGGCACTTCTCCAGAACGGCAAAGTCATCTTGGTGACAAGGCGAGGGACGGCCGAGCCACCAGTCCCCCCATCCCTGGCTGGACCCTGGTACTGCTGGCCAAGTTGCGGTGGGAGCTCAGCTGTGCCTCAGTTTCCTTAGTATGTGAGTGCTGGCACCCGGAGCTGGGTGGCCTCGGGCACCCCCAACTGGAGCCGAACTGTGGCCACTTGCACCCCAGGCTGGCGGTGGCCGAGGAGGCTCCTGGGCTGGGCTGGCAGCCGGGAGTGGTGGCCCCGGGGCAAGGCTGGCACTGTGGCGGGGCACCCGCGGGTGCTGGGGAGGAGTGGGAGGGCAGGGCGAGGATACAGGGCGGGTGCTGGATCTGCTGTCACCCCAAGCCCTGCTGGGAAAGGGCCCTGTGCCCCCAGGGTCAGGTCTCCTATGGTGACCCAGGAGCTACAGTGACAACTGCTCTGTCCCCAAGCCAGTGGGAAACCCCTTGAGAGCCCCGGGTCTCTGAGACCTGGGAGACCTCCCAGCACTGGGAGACTTCTGGGGATGTGCTGCAGGGTCAGAGGCTCCGTGTGGGAGCCCCAAGTAGCTGACGAAGCTGGGTGTGATCACAGCTCTGGGGACCCGCAGCCACAGCGTGTTGGGACCCCTCCAGCCCCATGGCCCTGCCGAGCCCAGCCCTCATAGCACAGGGGGGCTTCACAGAGCCTTCCCCAGGCAGGCGATATGGCCCCCACAATTGTTCCAAAAGTGCCCCAGCTGGCTGGCTGGAAATTCTGTAACAAACTGGTCACCGAAGACCCCCTCAGATGTTACCATCACCTTCACCAAGTTGGCTGGTGGGGAGGGAGTGACCAGGCAGGGGTTCTGGGGGGACCTGGAGCCACCCAGGCTGGCTGGGTCTCCCTCCCGGCTCTGCTGAGTCGGAGGAAATGGAGGCTCTGGGTGCAGGGGAACCAGCCTGACCGGCTCCCAGTCTGTCAGCACCTGAGGAATGCCAAACCTCTGCTGTGCTAGGGCTGGGTGCTCAGGGCTGGGTGCTCGGCGAGGGCTGGGTGCTCAGCGGGTGACTCTGCCGGTCCGCCCAGCCCTGGCGTACAGGGTGCAGCACCCCCAGCCCCGTTCAGCACGGCACCCCGCTTGCCACCCGGGCAGCACGGCAGGACCCTCGGCTGACAGGTACGTGGGGGTGCAGGGTCGGTGTCCCCCCCTCCCACTCCCCAGACACAGTGGGTGCTGTCTGGGCTGGCCTAGCTTGCACAGGTGCTTGCGGGGAGGGAGGTTTCACGGTGCTGGGAGCTGGAGGGCACTGGTGCTCCTGTTGCAGCTGCCACCCATGGGGCCTGCCCAGTGCTTGGACCCATGTCCTGGCGTGGGAGGTTGCTGACATGGGTCTCTGTGCTCCCCTGGGACTGGCAGTGGCCAAGGAGGGGGAACATGGCGGGGGGGGAGACATGGGACTGAGCCCAGCTCTGCCCCTCTCACCTGCACTCCCCACATTTGAGGGGCTGCTGGGTTTGTGACCCACCTCCTCCCACTAAAGTGATTCCCCAGAGTCACTGGAGTGAGCTGGGGCTCCTCCACCTCTGGTGGCCTCACAACCTGGGCTGGGGGGGACAGAGAGGCTCCCCTGTCCCCCCTATCCCCCTCCTCCCTGTAGGGTCAGTGAGATGGCCAGGTGGTGGGAAGGCAGGCAGGCAGGGGTGGTGGCGGGAGATGGCAGTTCCCCTGCCCTCTTAATGAACCCCAGCCTGCGCAGCAGCCGCCCAAACCAAATCCTTGATTTTCCTGAAGGCGGCAAGTCCGCTCTCACCCTGCGGCGACGGGGCTCAGCTCAACGTGGCTGGAGGCTCGGCTTAATCTGTGGTCACCAGCTCAAAGGCAGCCACAGCTGCTGCCCTTGGCCCCTCCGTCTCTCCTGAGTATTAAATGGCACCTTGTGCCTTTTACTTGGGTGCTGGGAGACCCTGTGGGATGATGGGAGGCAGTAAATAAGCTGAGTGGGTTGGCTTGGCTTGGCCAGGGGGGGACTAATTAGCTGTGCTGGGTGCCCTGGTGTGGCAACAGCACTGGGATCCAGCATGACGTGTCCTAGTGGGCAGGGATGGCCAGCAGGACCAGCCAGGAGGCTGCAGGGTCTTGTCCTTGCGTCCTCGTGTCCTCATGTTCTTGTGTCCTTGACCCACCCTTTCAGTAGGAAATATTTTAACAAAAAATGGGGTGGTGGGGGCAGAGCAGGGCTCTAGGGTGAGCTCCATGCCCAGGGCTAGTGGGGCACTGGGTGGCCCAGGATGGCACCGGCTGCCAGATCCAGCTGCGGGGGTGGGATGGGAAAGACAGACCTGGTGATTCTTTGGAAATCCGGCTTGGGGCAAGAGGCAGCCGTGATGCTGAGTCAGCAGCTCCTGCCTCCCCTCAGCGCTCTGGTGCTGCATGAAGCTGGCGTCCCCGTCCTTGTGCCACCCCGGGGTCATGAGCACGACAGCACTGTCAGCAAGCGCTTGAGAAACCAGCGCTGAAGCAAGCCCAGGGTGCAACCAGGTGCTAGGTGGCTCTGGCAGAATGTCAATGTTGCAGGGCAGAGAGGGGTCACATCCCTGACCAACCACACCACCCTGG
This sequence comes from Jacana jacana, assembly GCA_013400555.1. NCBI lineage: Eukaryota > Metazoa > Chordata > Aves > Charadriiformes > Jacanidae > Jacana > Jacana jacana. Next base: position 133,391 of record VZTM01026661.1, read on the forward strand.
CACCATGACCCCCAGCAGGAGCTTCCTCGGTGTGGGGGTCCCCGTGTTTCCCTGCAGAGCCCCTGATTCAGGGCGCTGTGGGTCCCTCCTGCCTGACCCTGCTTTCGGCCGTTTGCTCTGACTCCCATCTTGTCCCCAGAACACTTAAGCAGCTCTTCCTCCACACTGCTGACTGCACCCATCCCTCTTCCACTGGTGGGTGCTGTGGCCCTGGGGATCCAGCTGTGGCCCTAGGGATCCAGCTGTGGCTTTACCCATGCAGATGTGGCTTTACCCATGCAGATGTGCAGCCCCACCCAGGCTGGTCCCAGCCTGGAGCGGTGCTGTCTGTCCCAGACGAGGTCTCATCGCCTCCTGGAAAATGACACAAACTCTTACTATCTGTACTGGAAAGACCTGCCGGGCCAGGGAGAGCCAGACGCAGAGGGCGCGTGGCAGCCTGGCAGCAGGGGCAGGCAGCTGCCTGCACCCAGCACTTCTCTACCTGCTCCCATCCTCCTCAAGCCCCCCTGAGGGACTGGTAAAGCCCAGCCCTCCAGCTGGAGGGAGCCCAGCCCCAGATGGTGCAGGATGAGGCCTCTCCCAAGGTGTCCCCTGGGAAAACCAGCCCTGGAGGCTCTGCAGGGAGTTGTCCACATCCCCAGCCAGGAGACCCCAAACTCAGCCTGTCCTCAGGCTGAGCCCAAAGTCCCATCCCTGCTATTATCTCTGTAGCCAAGTGGTGACACTGAAAAGCTTCTAATTGGGGGATGCTGAGATCCTGGCACGCTCCTGGCTCCCTCCCCAGCACCTGCTGTGTCAGCTGCTTCCCAAACCCAGCAATAAAACCTTTCTGGGGCAGGGAGGCAGCCACAGGCAAGCGACGCCTCCTCCAGCATCCCCCTCCCACACCCCCAGCCGAGGTGGCACGGGTGGTTCTGCCCCCTGCCCTGCACCCTGGGGAGCGCAGCGATGCCCACTTCACAGCACCCCACAGCAGGGTGGAGGAGGTGAGTGCTGGGCACCAGCTTGGAGCAGGGGGGACAAGCACCAGGTGATTAGTGCAGCTCATTTTCTCCTGCCGATGGGGTGGCAGAGGAGGACAGAGCCATCCCACCTTTACCGAGCAGCAAGAGGAAAGGATCAAGGATGCTGCTCGGGAATCCAGCTCCTCCTGTGAACCCCATGGCCGCCCCAGCTGCATCCTGGTCCTGGCCAGGCCCTTTCACCCAGTGAAGCAGCTTCCCTGTTGCTTTTTGTGCTTGTTTGTTTGCTGCATTTGCTGATTCGGCGCAGCCCTGCCGCCTGCCTGACTCATCCCGCAGCTCGGGGCATGGCATGGCATGGCTGCATCCTGCACGCTCACCTGCACCGTACCAGCCATGGCAGGCTCTGCCTCAGCCCACCTTGGTGGTGTGGTGGAGCTCCCTGCCATCTCTTTGGGATGCAGAAGCATTGGGGTGCGCAGGAAGAGGGACCCCTGGTGCCCTCCATGTCCTACATGTGCCAGGAGGGATGACATGAGCATCCTGAGAGCCCCAAAGCCACCTCCTGTGCTCACAGGACCCCTCTAAAATGTCCTCCAGCATCAGAGGGAGGTTTAGGGCGTCTAAGGGTCTGGCTTGTCCCTGCAGGGTGGTCTCTCCCATGGTCTCTTTTTCTCCCTGCAGTTCCACCAGCCCCAGTGCAGCAGCCACAGGGGCCAACCCGGCAGCACAGGGTGTTACGGGACCGTGGCAGCCCCCTCCCCAGCCCCCTGGCATGGATTTGCCATTCCGGCATACCAAGGCCAGGGGCTTTGTCTCCAGCGCAGAGCTGAGCATGAAGCAAGCAGTGCCGAGCGCGCCAGGTCCTGAGGGCAGGTCCCGCTTCCAGAAGGTCTCACTGGTGTCGCGGCGGCTGGAGAAGACGGGGAGCACGCGGGGCCGGGAGGGGAGTCCCTCCCGTGTCTCCCTCCTGCTGCAGGCCTGGGAGAAGGAGATCGTGGAGAAGACGGCGACCACCCCCACCACCCTGCCACAGCGGGAACGCTTGTCCTCTGTCAAACCCCTCAAGGACTTCACTGCTCACGGCCCCATCTTCTCCCAGGTGTATTCCCCTGCACAGAAGCCCCGGCGGCAGGATGAGAGGGGGAAGGCAGGGGCCAGCAAGGGCGGTGGTGGCGTCCCCCCACTGGTGGGTGCCCACCGCGAAGTGCCCGTGCACAGGGAGAGCTACCTGCACGGCACCCTCCTGTCCCCTCTACCCACGGAGCACCCCACAGGGGGTCCCAGTGAGGGTGCTGGTGCCCCGTGTGGGGCTGAGCCCGGCTGCATCTCAGCCCTGCCCAGGGCCAGGCATGTCACTGTGCTGCGTACAGGCAGGGACACAACCAGTCCCGAGCTGGGGCTGACAGAGGGAAAGGAAGCCCCAAATGGGATGCAAGATGCCACCGGTGCCACGATGACCCCACCACAGCAGGAGAGCCATGGGCAGGATGGCAGCAGCTTCACTGGGGACACAGCAGGCGGCGAGGGCTCGCCGGGCACTGAGAAGGCCACCGGGCTCCTGGATGAGGGATCCCCCGGGGAGAAATTCTTGCCGCAAGCCGAAGCCACGCCAGCAAATGCAACCCCAAGAGACAGCAACAGTCCTAGGGACCCACGAACCAGTATAACCAGCTCCCCACAGTGTCCCTTGGAGGATGCTGGCAGCCAGGCTGATCTGGCTGGTGCGGGAGAGGGAAGCGCAGCAGATGGGGACAGCACCATTTCAGCCATGCCACTGAGGACAGAGAGCTGCCCAGGAGCCACTGGCACCCCTGAAAACCCTTCCTTGGAGGTGAGTGATGGTCCAGAGCCTTCATCTGAAGGACTAGCCCCTCTAAAGGCTGAGGCTGAGTTGGATAGGGACAAGAAGACAGGAGATCCCCAAAGCACAGCCCAAGAGCTCAAGAGCAACCCAGAGCCCCCTGCTGAGCCCCCAGCCCATGACCCACCAGTCAAGAGCCCTCCAGACACGACAGAGGAGGACCCTGAGCTGCTGGTGGACATGGAGATCTTTGTGGACACACTACGCAACATGGAGCCCTCGGAGATGCGGAAGGTGCCCAAGGTCCCTCGCCAGCCCCGGCCATCATCTCTGGGCCGTTGTGCCACTCTGCCCCCCATCCACGAGGACCGTGTGGGCCCCCGTGCCCCCATCTCCCTGCCCGAAGCCCTGCGTGAGCTGCTGGCACAGGGCCCAGTGGGACGGCAGGAAGAGACCCCTGAGGAGAACATGGAGATCGAGAACCCCTACCTGAGCCCTAGTGAGCGGGTGGCGTTGCGGTCCCACCATGGGGTACCTGGGGACAGGGTGGCTGGTGATGCCTGGGTGGAGCAGGGCTTGCTCCTGGGGATGCCAGGACAGGCAGGAGCAGAGGAAAATGCCAAACCAGTAACTGGGGGCTTGGCCGAGAGGAGCGTGCTCTTCCGAGGGAATGTCCTCAAGGGCATGGCACTGCTCTCCCACTTCTTGGAGCACCGGGCGGTCACAGCTGATGAGGGGAAGCCCTACTCACGCCTGGACAACAGCATGCTCTACAGCCGCTTCATCTCCCCCAGCACTGCCCTGCTTGAGCTGCCTGGCAGGGATAGGGGGGGCACAGGCTCACCCACCCCTGGGGACAACAATGGGCTGGGCCCTGGTGACCACCCTAGCCCCAAGATGGCCATCCTGGAAGCCCCAGGTGCTTGCCATGTCCCTCCTCTCACTGGAGAGCTGGAGAGCACAGTGTCTCTGTACCCCACTGATATCCTGGTGAGTAAATCCCGCAACGTGTTGCCTAGAGAGATGTTCTGCCCGCCCTGGGCGCGTGGGGAGGCAATGGGGTCTGAACCCTGGAGTATCTTTCCCAGGGCATGGCTTGTGCTTCCCATCAGAGAAGGGTGATCCCATGGGGTGAAAGCCCCTGGTGCAACAGGAGGGTACTGGGATGGATGATGGGAGGGTATTGGGATGAATGATCTGAGGGTACTGGGCTGGGTGATGGATGGCACTGGGGATCGAAGGATACCATGGGTGATGCGAGGGTGCCAACCTGGGTTAGAGGACGGTAGCAGGGGGAGGTGATGGGAAGCTGTCACCACAGATGATGGGAGGGTGTCACTATGGGTGATGGGAGGGTACTGGAACTGGGAGGCTGATCCCCAGCAGTGCAGGAATGCTTGAGGTGTGGCTGCTCGGGGTGGTGGGAGGGACTGGCAGACACCAGACGTGAGGCTGTGCCTGTGCCTTCCTTGGGCTGTGAGGAGATGGATCTCCCTTCGTGCTCCAAACACTCCTGTCCCCTCCAATGTTCCCAGCAGGAGGACAAGGAAGGCTTTGAGAAGATCAACATGAGACCTGGCAAGGTACAGGGAGTGTGGTGGAACTGGGCTGAGCTGTTCGGGTCACGGTGTGGTGTGGTAGCACCTCTCTGATGTGTCACCCCTTCCCAGATCATCCTCTTCTCCGAGGCCAGCTTCTCAGGCCAGAAACGGGAGATCTGGGGAGATGTCCCTGATGCCACATCCTGGGAGCTCTCGCACACCATCTCCATCCAGGTCATCCGAGGCGGGTAGGGGACGGCGGCGGGGCAAGGACATGTGGTGAGGATGCGGAGGGAGGACTTGGCCGGGGTCCCCGCGCTCCCCATGCTGGGAATGGCAGCCGGGTCCCAGCCTGGGATTCAGGAGTGACTGTCCCACCAGTGCTCATTATGGCTGCGATCCAGCATTGCGGCGGTGGCAGGATGTCCCCACCCTACCCTGGGGCTCCCAATGCCTGTGGGGCTGTGGGTATAAGCAGGATTTCCCCCCCACCTTTGCTCCCTCCCTGCTCCCAGGTGGGTGATGTATGAGAAGCCACGCTTTCACGGGCGCAAGTGTGTGCTGGCTGAGGGGGACGTGGAGATTGACAACCCCTGGACGGCGTATGGGCAGAGCCAGCAGCCCGGTGGCAGCCAGCCCTTTCGCATCGGCTCCTTCAAGAGGGTGGTGCGGGTAAGCAAAAGAACCGCCTCCCCCTCCCCAAGCCTTCTGCTGCCCCCCACATCTCCCAGCACCTGCCAAGTGAGGGGTGCTGGACCCCCATAATGCTGCTCTGCCCCACGCCAGGATTACCGTACCCCAGAGATCAGCCTGTTTGCGGAGGAGAATGGTGAAGGTGCCCGGCTGACCTTCACCGACTCAGCCGAGGACACCCGCACGCAGGGCCAGGCGCTCGCCGCCGCCTCCATCATCGTCCACTCAGGCCTGTGAGTGGGACCATGGGGCCAGGTGGGCAACAGGTGGGCTCCAGCATGGGCTGGAGCGGGGCACGTGATGCTCTTCTCTTCCCCAGGTGGCTAGTTTACTCCAAACCTTTCTTCGATGATGACCCCTACGTTTTGGAGCCAGGAGGGTACCCCACTTTAAAGGCTTGGGGAGCGAAGGATCCATCCATCTGCTCCATGCACCCCATCAGGCTGGTGAGTGCCAGTTGCTGGAGCACGGTCACTGGGATGCTGGGGCATCATGCTGGGGTAACAGGTGAGAGCTCCTCCTGGTGGTTTCCAGTTCACATCAGTGAGAGCTCGGTGTGGAAATGTGCCAAGCATGGCTCTGGAATGTGCTCCTGTGGGTTAGTGGTGAAGGAAAGCAATGAACCAAAATCCCAAAAGAGTTTGTTCTTGAATTAAAATGTCCCCCAAAACAGCCCAGGCTTTAAAGGGGGGGGAATTGGATGTCCCTGTGCTGTCCCCTCCTGCCACTGTAGCCTGACTGGGGATCCTTTTCCTTCCAGGGCTGTCCCGTTGTGGAGAGACCTGGTGAGCCACAGGTGAGTGCTAGACCAGTGCCCACGGAGGCCATGGGGCCAGGATAGCTGTGGGACCACACTCACGCCACCATGTCCCCAGGTGCTGATCTACGAGGCTGCAGGTTTCCAGGGCCGCAACTTTGCCATCAGCCGAGACATCTATGACCTGAAGAGCCTGCCTGGGACAGCACTGTCCACCGTGGGCTCCCTGCACGTCCTGGGTGGCTGGTGAGTGGCATAGGGTGGGCAATCCCAGCTGGAGCAGGCTGGGAAGGTGATGGTCACTCCTGGGGAAAGGTTTGGAGGAGCTGCCCAGAGCTGTGGGATGGCTGCGGGCAGCTTTGCGGAGAGGGTGGCAGTGGTGTGGCGTGGCTTGTGTCCTGGCATGTGGAAAACATCTGGAGACCTTGCTTCCCCCGTTTGCCTGTGCCACAGCTGGGTTGGCTACGAGAAGGAGGGCTTCCGCGGCCACCAGTACTTGCTGGAAGAAGGGGAGTACCAGGACTGGAGGCAGTGGGGCGGCTACAGCAAGGAGCTGGTGTCCTTACGGCTGATACGGACGGTGAGGGCAGGGGTGGGGGCATTGCATGGGAACCCACCCAGTGAGGGCAGGGAGAGCCAGTCCTTCCTCTCTGTCCTCCCCTCCCCCCGAGTCTCATCCTCATCCCCCAAAGGGAACCCTCCCTTCCTGGGACAGGCAGCTGGGCATGGCCTGAGATCCCCCAAACTCATCACACACAGAGGTCTGGGTGCCCAGAGCTGCTCCCACCCTCCCTGAGGTCCCTGGGGCTGTGTGTGTGAAGAGTGCCTGGCCCACAGCCCCTTCCCCATGACAGACCGAGGTGGGTCTGAGGAGGGAGGGTCTTCTTCTCCCCGCAGGACTTCTCCAACCCGGCGCTGGTCCTCTTCGAGGCCATGGACTTCGAGGAGGGGCCGAGCGTGGAGCTGAGCGAGGCGCTCCCCGACACACAGCTGGCCGGCTACGGCACCGTCACCCAGTCCATCCACGTGCTGAGCGGCGTGTGAGCACAGGGAGAGGGAAGAAGGGTGATGGGGGGTACGGATGAGAGAGGGTGCTGAGCCAGCACCCACGTTTCCCTGGCAGGTGGGTGGCCTACAAGGGCACCAACTTCTCGGGCGAGCAGTACATCCTGGAGAAGGGGGTTTACCGCAACTGTGAAGACTGGGGTGCCACCGATTGCTGCATCGCCTCAGTGCAGCCCATCCTGCAGGTGAGGGCACTGTGCACCCCCTCCCTTTGCCATGGGACCCACCAGTGCCATCATGGATGGGGCTGGTGGGGGCCGGGCTGGGGTAAGACACCAACCAGCCCCTTTCTCTCTGATTCCAGGTCGGGGAACGCAACCTCCACTTCGTCTCCAAGGTCAGGGGCGGCGGATGGCAAGGGGGACATGTCTCCCCTAAGGGACATGGCCTTTTGCAGGGTGGTGGCAATGCTTTGCCTCCCTCACCGAGCCTCTCTGCTTCCCCTCCCCAGATCCTGCTTTTCTCAGAGCCTGACTTCTTGGGAGACCATGTCACCTTTGAGGAGGACCAGGACGCTCTGCCTGCTGCCTTTGTCCCACGCTCCTGCAGAGTCCGTGGGGGCAGGTAGGGTGTCCCAAGGTCTCGCTGCCTGTGGCTGGGGACAAGAACGGGTCCCTTACCCTGGCCAGCAGCCCCACAGGTGCCCACAGGGGCTCCCTGGGAGGGTGTGTGGTATGGGGGTGCTGCAAGAAGGATGGATGCCCGCCACGATGGCTGTGTCAGTCTGAGCATGCTCCTCCCTGCCAGCTGGATCTTGTTCGACGGGCAGGACTTCGCAGGGGACCAGCATGTGCTGTCTGAGGGCGAGTACCCCACGCTCAGTGCCATGGGGTGCCTCTCTTCTACCACTATCTGCTCCTTAAAGAGGGTCCCAGTGGTGAGTTCTGCGAGCACTGGGGCAGAAAACCCCCAGAAACCTCCTTCTTCCCCTCCAGTGGGTACCCCTGGTGCTGTCTCTCCAGCTCTGGAGCCTTTCTGTACCCATGGGTGCTTGTCCCCCTCACACCTCTTTTCTTGTCCCACAGTTTTTCTCAGAGCCCTCCATCTTCTTGCACGGGCTGGAGTGTTTTGAAGGGAAGGAGATCGAGCTCAACAGCGAAGTGCGGAGTCTGCAGGCAGAGGGTTTCAACAACCACGTGTTGTCAGTGCGCGTCAAAGGCGGGATGTAAGTGAGCCCCAGCCCTGCTCGCCCCCGGCCAGTGGATGTGTTCTTCCTGCCCAAGGGTGATCATACTCTGCCCATGCCATGCCATGCCATGCCATCCCATCCTGACCCATCCTGTCCCATGCCATGCCATCCCATCCCATCATGTCTTTCCCATCCCACCCCATCCCATCCCATCCTGACCCATCCTGTCCCATGCCATGCCATGCCATGCCATCCCATCATGTCTTTCCCATCCCATCATGTCCTTTCCCATCCCACCCCATCATGTCCTTTCCCATCCCACCAAATCCCATCCCATGCCATGTCATGTCATGCCATACCATCCCACAACATTCTGTCCCATGCCATGCCATCCCGTCTCATCCCACCACATCCCATCCTGTCCCATGCCATGCCATTCTGTCCCATCCCATCCCATCCCGTTCCCCACAGCTGGGTGCTGTGCGAACATGGTGACTTCCGTGGGCGCCAGTGGCTACTGGACTGCACTGAAATCACCAACTGGCTGACGTACAGTGGGCTCCAGCATGTGGGGTCCCTCTACCCCATCCGCCAGGTGAGCACTGGGACAGGAGTGGGGGGGATGAACCCCAAAACCCCATTGAACCCCAAAACCCCAAGGCAAGCAGCTCACATGGAGCTAAAGTCCCACCAGCCAGGAGGAGGGTGCGGTGGCACTTCTGGGTGAACTGGGGGAGGCAGTGGGCCACATCCTGGAGCAGCAGACGGTTCTGAGAGCTCTGGTGCATGAAAGGCACTGCCAGCCCAGCCCTGCACCTCCCACCCCACCCAGGTCCATGTCCCCCACCCTGGGAGTGAGCGCCTTGGTGGTGAATTTGTCCCCTGGGGCAGGTACCTTGCAAAATGCCCTGACATCCTGGCAGGGAGAGCCGTACCCGTGCCAGCTTTGAGAGACAGGCCAGGGACACAGTCATCACCCTGGGGAGAAGCAGGGACCTCCCACCCTGGGGAGAAGCGGGGAGGACCCTCAGGCTGTCACCCCAGGAGGACCAGTGTCCTCGCCTCCCGAAGCCCCACACTGGGTGAGGTCCCTCCTTGGCCAGCCATGGCACATGGGGCTGGAGGTGCAGGCAGCAGAGCTTTTTGGTGCAAAAAGGGAAAAGGTTTCTCTCTTTTCAGAGACGGATCTATTTCCGCGTCAGGAGCAGGGAGCTGGAGCTCTACCTCTCCGTCCCCGATGACGTGGAGGACATGAAAGCTGGGCGGGTGGTGGTCTCCAGCTTGAGCGAGCAGAGCAGCTCCGTCTGGTACTACGAGGACGGGCTGATCAAAAACCAGGTCAGGGCTTGTGCGTGACAGCTGGCGCCGGGGAGGGGACCAGGGAGCCCCTGGCAAGACTCCTGCTGGGGTACTCCTCACCCCACAGCGATCTTCTAGGGCTTATAACAGCCTTTCCCAGCGTCTGACCTCAGCCTTGTCCCCAAAGATCAGTAGATTCTCTCCTCCCCGAGACTCCCCTGGAGACATGAAGGATCTCTGTCTTCCCCAAGGAGTTTTTGTCACTCAAATCCCCACCTCTCACTGAGAAGTTTTCCTGCTCATCCCCTGTCCCACCCCCAGAACCCCTCTGAGCTCCAAGCCTTTGTGCTGTGTGGAGGTGATGGAGAGGAGTGGGCTGACCCAGCCACCACCGCTCCTTGCAGGTGGCCTCCAACATGAGCCTGCAGGTCATCGGGCCAGCAGGGAAGGGTGCAAAGGCTGTGCTGTGGTCTGAGACCCGGATGCCACGTCAGACCTGGAGCATCGATTCTCAGGGACGGATCCACAGCCAGATGTTTGAGGACATGATCCTTGATATAAAAGGTGAGGTCTCAAGGCCGGCACAGGGACTGCTTTTCCAGGAACCCCCAAATCCAGAGTGTTTGGCCATGACAAGGGACACCCACCCCTTCACAGCCCTCAGGAGCACACTGTCCTCCTGAAACCCTCCTCTTGCTCCACAGGTGGCCGATCCTACGATCGGGACCATGTCATTGTTTGGGACATGGCTGAGGAAAGACCCACACAGATCTGGGACATTCAGGTGTTATGATGGGGTGGTGGCGTGTGACACCTTATCAGCACTGGGGCAGGCTGCCTCCTACTCCAAATGCCCCCTGCTCCTGCTCTGGCCACTGGCGTGAAGGGCGCCCACCATCCCCTCCATCACGAGAGAGAAGCACCCCACCTCCCTCCTGGGGACCCCTGTATGTGGCTCATGAAGGACCCCATGGACACGACCAGCGTGGGACCCTCCAGAGAGTGGTGGACTCCCTCTCCCCACCAGTTCCCCCCACCCCCCGCCTCGGAACTGTATTTATGTATGTGTGTAAGATACGGCCCTCCTCATCTGGGCCAGCTCCTCCTGGGTGCTTGGTCTCCTTGACCTTGTCTTGGTCACAACCTGACAGCCCCCGTGCTGGGGAGCTGCCCTCCACCCCAGCACCTTGCTCCCCAGGGCCCCAATCCTGCTCCCAGGCTGGGAGATCGGTGCCCTCTAGTGTCCAAGGGCCACCAGCAGCACGGGGGCTCTGGGTTTGGAGAAGTGGGGGGCAAAGGCCAAGCTGTGTCCCCCACAACCACCAGGACCTGCTGGATCCCACCAGCTCCATCCAGCTGGTCCATAGGGGTCCGGGGGGCTCTACAGGGGTCCACATGGGTTGGGGGTGAGGGGGTCCTGGTGGGTCCCCAGGGCCTCTCCCGGGCTCCCCAAAGCCCCACCAGGCTCTCCAGGGCCCCACCTGGGCTCCCCAAAGCCTCAGAAGCGTTTCCAGGGCCCCACCTGGGGTTCCAGAGCCCTGACTGGGCTCCCTAAAGCCCTGGCAGGATCCCTGTGGTAGCCCCTGAGCTCCCCAGAGCTCCACCAGGGTCCCCAGAGCCCAGGCCAGGCTTCCAGCCTGCCCCCCGCCAAGCTCCCCAAATCCCCGCCAGGGTTCCCAGAGCCCTGACTGGGCTCCCCAGAGCCTCAGGGGCATCCTCAGGGCCCCACCAGGGTCCACAGGGCCGCACCTGGGCTTTCAGGGTCCCACCCGGGCTCTCCAAAGCCCCAGCAGGGTCCCCAGAGCCCAGGCCAGGCTTCCAGGCCCCCCCCCCAAGCTCCCCAAATCCCCACCAGGGTCCCCAGAGCCCAGGCCAGTCTTCCAGGCCCGCCCCCCGCCAAGCTCCCCAAATCCCTGCCAGGGTCCCCAGAGCCCCACTCGAGCTAACTAAAAAAGACCAACCCCTTCAGAGCTTCAGTCACCTCTCTTTTTAAAGCAGAGCAAACACCTTCCCACTTAGGTATGCCTAAGACATCGGATGCTACAGCCACTGATGGCTGCATTTTGAACCCCGCAAGTCAGTTTGCACATTAGGCAACTGTAAATGTCTTTAAAGTCTCCTTTATGACAGAAAAAAGCCAGCAAGACAAAAGCTCCCCCAGGCGGCTGTACTCCTGGCAGGGGGCAATCCAACACCCAGCACTGCCCTCCATCAGGCTACCAAAAAGGACTGGCAGAGCAGCCAAGGCTTTTGGCTGTGCCCAACAGGCAGAGGAACAGGGTTTTGCCAGATCTCCTCTGGTACAGGAGAGCCCAAAGGCTGTCCATGCCACCCCCGGTTGGAGGACGTGCTGCGCTCTGGACAGGTTTTGGAAGGACAGTTTTTCTCTCTTTCTTTTCTTTTCCTGATGTAAAACAAGAGTGTGAGGTCTCCTTGCTGAGGGCTTCTGCTGCCCGGCGCATCGTCTCCGAGGAGCTGCTCTCCTGGGAACTTCGGGAAAAGGCATCTGCTCGGAATGAGGAACTGGTTCCCCTGGGGAAAATCTCTTTCTGACCAATGTCCAAGTGACACACTGCAGGCTACGGGCAGAGGAGGCTCCTGGAAGCCTGGACTCAGCAAAACCATGTCAGTGCTGGCCGTCAGCAGTGACGAGGCCGCTGATGCTTGTGTGCTTTTCATAATCGTCACTCAGCGTTAGTCACTGGCACGATTGGGAGGAGGAAACTAATTAACTTTTAAACACTGCCTCTCCTTGGGGAAAAACCATCATGTTAGAGACTGGAAAAAATTACAGTTCAGAGCTCCCACCCCTGAGGGAATTGGGGGGGGCACGAGCAAAAGTGAAGCAGACCAAGAGTAACAACATTATAATAAGAATTGAGTTATGAATCCCAAATAAAAGGCAACTTTCCAAGCTGCCCATAAAATTAGCAGGAAGAGAAACGCCCAAAGAAGGTGATGGGTGGCTCTTCATTTTCCTTAGGTGAAAGCTGCTTCTTTTACCCCAGAGGAAGACATTCCTAATGACCAAGGGCCCGATTCGGGCAGGAGACATGCTCCCTTCACTGCAATTCCTCATCAGATTTTCCCCACTGGCAGCAAACCCACCTTCTCCACAGGTTGGACATGGAGCTCCTGAACTGGGAAAGGTCACCATAGCGGCCTCCCAAATCCCCAGCTTGTTTACCAGCCATGGCATGGATGTTCCTGGAGCTGCCCACTATGCCCAACGTGTGAGCCAGTGCGGCAAACCCACGGAATAAAGCCAAGCACAGATTTCACAGAATCACAGAATCATTCAGGTTGGAAAAGACCCTGGGGATCATGGAGTCCAACCATCAGCCCCACTCTACAAAGGTCCTCCCTGCACCAGATCCCCCAACACCACAGCTCATCGACTCGGAAACACAGTCAGGGGTGGGGACTCCACCACCTCCCTGGGCAGCCCATTCCAAGCTCTGACCACTCTTGCTGGGAAGAAT
>VZTM01026661.1:146148-158946 GCA_013400555.1 Jacana jacana
TTGGCCTTCTTGGCCACCTGGGCACACTGCTGGCTCATGTGCAGCCACTTGTCGACCAGCACCCCCAGGTCCTTTTCTGCCAGGCAGCTCCAGCCACACTGCCCCAAGCGTGATTCATCTCAATATCCGGTGGATCAGGGACTCTGGGAAGCAGCACCGGGGCAGAGGCAGAGGCAGGGGACACAGGCACTGCGGGGCCAGAGTCCTCCTGAGCAGGAGAGTCCTTCTCAGCATGGGGGCAAGAGCGCCCACGGCTGCTGTTCTGGCCCAGCTTTCAAGGATTGTAGGCAGGCCGAGCTTTCCGCTCTTCACCAGCGGGACAAGGCTCTCGGAGGTGCTCCGGAAGGTGCCCCCCAGTCCGTCCCAGGCCTCCGTTATCTACGTGCAGATGTTTTACCGGTTGGGGACACAAAACTAAAAGGGCACTTGGCGCCATCTCTTCCAGCACCCCACGCGCCCGTCACTCTGGTGTGTTTGCAGCCCTCCTCGCCAATCTTCCCTCACTTTCCTACACCGTCCCACTGCCAGCGGTACGGTTACACACGCGGTAATAAACCTTAATCGCTCTGTCCCCTTACCTAACAACGACCCTAAGCGGTGCCTAACGAGGAATCATAGAGATCGACAACCGGAGGGCTGAAGGGCGTTTCCGGTGTGCTGGAGGATGGCGGGAACCATAGAGAACGACATCCGGAGGGCTGACGGGCACTTCCGGGCACTGTGGAGCCCGGTAAGAAGCGGCAAGGGAGCCTTTAACGGCCGCTCTCGGGGCCTTGCACGGCAGACGTGGCTCCGGGCGGGAGGCACAGGAGCCGCTCCGGGTGGTGGGTAGCTCACCGGGGCTGATTCGCCTTCGGGCCGGCGGAACCGACGCGAAGCGGCGCCGGGGGCGGGCCTTCTACTGCGCGTGCGCGGTTCCTCAGCTGCGGTAGGGAGCCATGGCCGCCGGGGGGCAGCGCCCCCTCAGCCCTCCCGCTCCCGGCGGTGTCACTCCTCAGGGCGATGAGCGGTGACCGTCGCTTCACCGAGCCCGTTGATCGTCCCCCGGGGATCGGAACCGCTTAGGGCGACCGGGGTTTCCGTCTCGCTGCTCTGTCCCCGGTCGCAGCCTAGGCAGCGACAGCCATGGTCTCTGCGCCACAAACCCGCTGAAACAGGGATTTTTTGTCCCGGAATGAGACCATAGGATGCTGCGTCGCTCTGCAAATGGGACCGGGGTCGAGAGGGTGACAGCAGCGAACCCACTGGGGACCATGGAAGGAGGTGCGGGTTACACCTTATCCACAAGACAAAAATTAGTCATTTTTGCTTTCCTAGACGACAATGGGTTGGGGTTTTTTCCTTCCTTTCCCGCTGCACCAATCCAGGTGGATTTAGCTTTCTTGGGAGCCCCAAACTGGGCTTTCCACCCCACCCCCACAAAAATAGTGAGTTTTCCCTGGTGCAGACCCAGAACCAGGGACTTTGGGATATTTTTGTGCCATGGCAGCAGCTCAGTATGCACGGCTCCTGGGGTGAAAGTCCCCATTTGAGAGAATTGGCCCCAAACTGGGCTGGAAAAGCAGAAGGGATAAGGGGCAGCTCTTGAAAGAGCTTCTGCATCTCCAAAAGAGATCAGAGTGGGGACTGAGTTTGTTAAATCCTTTCTATAAATAGGCATTCTTGGCATTTTAGACCCCTTATACAGCGCAGACATTTACATTTATCTGTTTACACACACATACATATATATATATATACTTAGAGAATACATGTTATCTGCTTACACTTATATAGAACATCTGTTAAGAGTTAGATCTATAGATTAACACTTTGTGGAGCACCTAATTAGACTAATTAGACAGTTAGACATACATTTTGACATGTTAATACCTCCTTATAAATAAATGCTTTAATAATCTTTTCATATTTTAAACTCCTTTATGTAATATAAAATCACAGAATACTGAGAGATATAGGGTTTTATTTTGAACTCATTTTGTACACATTTCTCTTTTCACGGGGAATGAAGGATAGGAGAGGGAATGGGCTTCAAGCTGCAGCAGGGTAGGGTTAGGCTGGCCATGAGGCAAGAATTCTTCCCAGCAAGAGTGGTCAGAGCCTGGACTGGGCTGCCCAGGGAGGTGGTGGAGTCCCCACCCCTGACTGTGTTTCAGAGTGGATGAGCTGTGGTGTTGGGGGATCTGGTGCAGGGAGGACCTTTGTAGAGTGGGGCTGATGGTTGGACTCCATGATCCCCAGGGTCTCTCCCAACCTGAATGGTTCTAGGATTCGATGGTTCTAAATCCTGTGATCTGTAAATGACTGAATCAGAAACAGTGGCTGATAATAATACACACAAAATAATGAACTGTCAACCCTTCCAGTGAGAAACCCTCAACAGCAAACTGCAGAAAAATCAAAATTAAATGAAAAGCTCCAAACCCTGTGTTTTAAACAAAAATCATGCACCTGTGTACAAGCATGAACCGATAAAGGGGAGCTGTGGGATGTTTTCCAGCAGCTAAAGATATTTTGCCATCACACATCTCCCCACAACAGTCTCTTTTGGGTAAATACTGGGGCATTTGTCTTTGTAAATTTTCCATTGTGAAAGCAAACCCACAAATCTCCCCCTTCTGATTTGCATGTCTCTCTCAGGAACCCCAAGTGAACCCACACGCCAGGACAGAAAACAGAGGAACATGAAGACCCTGTGCCTCGGTCTTTGCCTGCTGTTCTCCGGTCTGCCTTCAAGCACAGTACTGCTGGGTTTGGTGGTCCTACAGACAACATGGAGTGGTACAGTTACCTCAGTTTCTCATTATTGAAGTTTATCATTCATGGTTCTGCCTCCACTACTCAAAGGAAACTAGGGGAGCGAATCCCCGTTACGCTGAAAGCCCGTAGGACACACCACTGATGTTTGTGCCGCCGCTTATCCAGCTGGCCTTGTGGGTCAGTCAAATACAGCAGAAACCAAAAATCAATTGTACACATAAAGTGCACATTATTGATGAGTAGGAATGAAGAGGTCTTGATCTTCAGAGAATATTTCCATGAATAAATGATTCCTGTGGTATTTGACCCCGGGCTAAGAAACCAAGAGTGTAGTCCTTTAAAGTTTTGGGGATGTTTTGCAGCAAACCCGCCATCAATGAGAAGCCAGCGAGGCAGCTTCCAGAGCTGGAAGAAAAATACATTTTCTCTCCTTATTTTGCTCAGTATTTTGTTACTCACCAGTGCAGGCTGGAGTGACAGTTTGTGTTAATAGTCACATCTGCAGAACGTCTGGACTACGGTGAAGAGCAGCGTCGGTGCTAAAAAATTGCCGTTGGCATTTGAAGTTATTTTCACAGCTGCTTGTTGTTTGACTGAAATGCTATTATAAGGAGAGAATGAGCCCCAGAATATTATGTGCAGAGTGTAAATGTGTGTCTTAGCATCTATCTTTTACTCAGCAAGTAGATTCCCAGCTGCCACAGTTTAGTCTCACCCAATACTCGGAATTTTCAAAGCCAGCTTCACCGTCTTTGCAGAAGGTGGGGTGAGAGGTTCCACGGGTGACTTTGATGGATTTAGATTCTTTTTTCACCAAGAGCAGAAAAAGGTTTAGAAATTTAATTTAAATACTGGATATAAGAGACATGTTTGTGTCTCTTTAAGCAGGCTTTAAGGACTTATCAGAAATGGCTGGCTGTAGTCTGATAGCTTGCCAAAATGATCGACTACTTCCAGGCAAGCTGTCATTTAGCTATGAAATCGGACGTGACCTATTGACTGATCCTCAGCACCAAAATTAAAATATAATGATTAGCTTTTTAGAGTTTGCAGTAGAGGTAGTTTATTTATTCTATACAGGACGCTTGGATCAGTGATCCATTTTTGCAGGGCGCTAGGAGAATCCTCTAAAAGAGCACCAGGCTACTAGATACACTTCTTACCTCATATTGATCCTGGTGGTGGAGTCAGGCATTTCTACCCAGCATGCCTAAGGAGGCTGTAGCCTTGGCCATTGCACTGCTAAGGCTGCCTCCCAGGCAATCTTTGTGTGCATAACGAGCGTATTTATTCCCCCATCCTTCCATTTCCATCCCTCTCTTCTCCCCAACGTTTTTTGCAGATGTTTCCTAAAGGTTAGAGTGTTTGAAAGGGTGTTCCCCAGTCTACCCTCACTCCCCAAAACACACTCTAGCGATCCAATAGGTGGGAAAGAAACCCCACAAAACCAACCAGAACCTGTGTAGATTTTAAGTCTCTCAAATCATTTCCATGCATCAGCTCATCTTACAAGCTCTGATCTATCCCCGAGTGCCAGGTGGACTTTTTAGAGAGGGCTTTTACTCTTGGAGTCTTTATACGAGCAAAGGAAGAAGTTATTTCTGAGTGTGGTGAGACACTGGAACAGGTTGACCGAGGAGTTGCGAGTGGCCCATCGTTGGAAGCCTTCAAAAGCACGTTGGGCCCTTCTGTGAGCAACCAGGTCTAGGGAAAGAGTTCCCTGCCAGGAGCACAGGGCTTGGACTAGGCGATATTTTAAGGTCCCTTCTGACCTTAACCATTCAGTACTTCTGTGTACCCTTAGCCTGGAGAAATTCCTCTGCCATTCTTTCACTTTCTCCTCAACATTAACCTTTTGTTTTTTAAACTTGGTGAAAGATAATTGAGGACAGGGAGGGAGTATTCATTCCATTCAGGAACTCCATCTTTGTCCTTCTCTAGGGAGACACAGATACTGTAAGGTTCGTGGAGTAGAGGTGAAACTGGGGATTCTGTTCCTAAATCTGCCACACACTGACGTGGGGAGGATGTATATAGTGCACAGTTTTACACAGTCTTTTACTGAAAGTGAACAGCAGCACAACAAATCTATTTATTCCTCCGAGTTGCAGGGTGACTCTGCTGCAATGATCCGTCTGATGTAAAGAGAAGAATAGGAAAGGGAGGAATTTTGGATAAAAGGTTAACAACGATAGGTTGTAACCCATGAGCCATTATATCAATGACTATATGTGGCCCTTGCATTCCTAAATACCTAGAAAATCCCTGCCCTTTCAGAGAAGGCAGTTTGTGTGCTCTTTTGTACTGAAAAGGATTTCAGCCTGTCCTCGGTATTCTTCCTGCTTTGGTAATGCTGAAGGCTTGGAATAAAAGGGGACTTGTGTCTCCTGGTCTGTTTTTACAGGCTATGCCCAAGTATCACTAAGAAGAAGAATAACCAGTGTCTTTAGGGTGTCTGACACTTAGACTGGAATCATACTGGACTGTATGGATAGGGAAAACGGTGTGAAACAGTTGTGTTGTTCAGGGTGCTGTAAAGAAGTCAGTATGACAGATGAAAAGGTGTAAGGGCAATAAAGGAGAGGTGCAGATTTGGAGAATGTAAGGACAAATGCTGCTTGTGAAGAGGGGCCAAAAGTCCTACCATTGGGCTCTTACACCAGGAATGAGGTGCTGAGCCATTCCAGAACAGACTGTCTGCAGGGGTTTACAGGGACGGTATTTGGGAAGATTTACCTTCTTACCTTTGGCATATGCAAGCCCAGTTTTTGCTGCTACTGAGACAGGTAAACTAAAACTTAGCCTGCAAGTTCTCTTTCCATCTGTTTGTCTGAGGCTGAGATTGTTCTTAAAACTTGGAAGGTGCTGGAGAGGCAGAAGGGAGGACAATGTGAAGGAAGTTAGAGCTGCAGATCTTTCTTTTCCAGCCTTTTTTAATGAGGTTTTTCACCGGCCATAGATAAATTATGCTTGGAGCGCCAGCAGAGTGAACTGCAGATTGATTTCCTCCTCCCTCTGTCCCTAGCAAATATAAATCCAATGGGCAAAGCTTGTGCTCCACCATTTGCTCCCCCAGCAAAACAAAGTGCTTATAATGGGAAATTTTCTCGCACGGACAGAAGATGCCAGGGGTTGTAACCTTTTATCGGACACCACGGTTCCTCCTTATCTTTACACATTTTTGTAAAGAAAGGTATGTTTTATTTTTAATTTCCCTTTTATTTTGTTTATCTTTAAAAAATGTCTACCTTGCCTATTTGTGTAGCGATTTGCACAAGTACTTTCATGTTTATTAGGCTGCCTTCACGTAAAGGTTCCTGTATGGTCATTAGTACTGTGGCTGGAAGACTGCAACTTCCATTTGGTTTCCTAACACTCCTGGCTTAGGGGGTGAAAATGAATGGCAGCTGAACAGAAAACACTATGTTAAACCACCCTTATCCTAAAAAATAAAATAAAATTGGGTAACTCTGTAGAATGTAAGGACAAATGCTGCTTGTGAAGATTTCTATTGAATTCTATTGAGCTGTACTGTATGTGAAATGAAAAGGAAGATCTACAGACCTACAGGTTACCCCTGCACAGGAGAGTATTTTTGTTAGTGTATACTATTGTGTATATATATATATATACATAACCACAGACAATGGATCTAAAATCTTCCCTGTAACAGAGCAAGAAACAAACGTAGGACAGAAAGGCGAGATGTGCAACTGCACACGTCTATGGCCAGTTTATCTGTACTCAGAGAAATACTGGTAGAGAATTTTTGCAGAAACCATTTTTTGCAAAAACCTTTTCTTTTTCACAGAATTGGGGTCAAAGGTAGCAGACCCCAGGCACTCTATTCTGGATTTCAAACACAGGTATCATTGATCGGGGTAAACTGGACCGATGGTGGGGATTCTATTTATTTGTTTATTGTTGACATCCACAAAGAGAAAGCCATTGTCTGTCTCAAAATATATCCTTAAACTTTTAATTCAATCTAACAGTGCAATTCTAGCAAGATAGTTTATTCCCTCTCAAGTCCCTTTCTATAACCAACTTTCACTGCGGACGCTACCGTAACTTCAGCTGCGACGTGGGGCGCGGAGCAGCCGAGGAGGAGGACTGGGAAATACTCCTCTACCTTCATAAACATCCTAACTATAAACATACAGCTGTAACACTGCTCTCGGCTGATGCTGCAAACGGGCTGTGCAATGCTCATAAAACCCTTCCACACGTCAGGCACCTTCATTTCCACCGATTTGAGGTGCTCCATACCTTCTGGTGATGTGCTTATCAGGCTGTCTTTTACCGATAGCTTACACTCGAGCAGATGATGTACTTCACCTTGTAGATGAGAGAGGGTAACACCTAGATTCTCAACGGGCAGCGGGTCATGTTGCCATGGTTACAATGTGAAATAGGATGCTTCCCCCCCCGTCATTTTGGGGTTTTTTTTGTACTGTCGTAGGGACTGCAGCTTTTACAATGTTTGATACTTTTTTCCTCTCATACGTCATAGTGCTGAGATGGCAGAATAACCATGGGAGACTGGAATTTCCTTGGAGGCATTTTAGAGGAGGTCCACATCCATTCCACAATCATTGGAAAGATTTGGCTAACGATCCTCTTCATATTCCGAATGCTTGTCCTCGGAGTGGCAACTGAGGATGTTTGGAACGATGAGCAATCCGAATTTATATGCAACACTGAGCAACCAGGTTGCAGAAACGTGTGCTATGATGAGGCCTTTCCCATCTCTCTCATAAGGTACTGGGTCTTGCAAGTTATATTTGTGTCTTCCCCTTCCCTGGTGTATATGGGTCATGCCCTGTACAGACTAAGAGCCTTGGAAAAAGAGAGGCAAAAAAAGAAAGCTCAGGTAAGGGTGGAGCTCGAAAGCACCGAGTTGGAAATGACTGAAAATCGGAAGAGGCTGGAGAGAGAACTCCGACTGTTGGATCAAAGGAAGTTAAACAAAGCCCCCCTGAGAGGCTCTTTGCTCTGCACTTACGTGATCCATATTTTCACAAGATCTGCAGTGGAAGTGGGTTTCATGATCGGGCAGTATCTGCTTTATGGCTTTCATCTAGACCCCCTTTACAAATGCCAGAGAGAGCCCTGTCCAAACACAGTTGACTGCTTCGTGTCGAGACCAACAGAGAAGACCGTGTTCATACTGTTCATGCAGTCGATAGCGACTGTGTCCCTGCTGTTAAACATCCTGGAAATTATCCACCTGGGATTCCGGAAGATCAGAATGGGCCTGTGTGGGCAGAATAAAACCAAGGACGATCCTGACAATTTCTATGTAAACAAATCCAAGAAATACCCCGTCAGACGACATTCCTCTTTGGGAACATCTGCCACCCCTCAAAAAACCATCCCCTCCGCCCTTAGCGGTTATGCCTTTTTAACGGACAAGCAAAGCGACGCTGCTGCCTACCCGGTCCTGACCTGTCCTCCCATGTTTCAGCCCGTGCAAAATAACCACACGGGAACCAACAGCCGTTACACCCATCGCAGTCGGGAAAATAAATCCCCCAAGAAGAGGCTGGCTACCAATGCTTTAGACAGTCAGGCTCAAAATACCAGCACGAATAATAACGAAGGCTTGTTTGGCAAACTCGGGCCTGAAGTGCCTGATGCTCAGAAGGAAGCTGAGAAGATGCCTTTCCTTGTCGGGGCTCAGAATGCGGGTGTAGCCTTGAGCACGTGCTTGAGCTTTGCTGAAATGCCCCCCCCAGCAGCGCTGCAGCCTGACACGGCTCCTCCCGTCACTGCTTCCAGGAGACACCGTGAAATCAGTTCGGCCTGGAATTGCTCCACAACGGTCGAGGACGCGGGATCGTCAACAAATTCTCTTCCAAAGAGCAGCAACAGAAGACAAAGCAGCAGTTTCAGTGCAAACAAAGCCCAACCTCCTTCCAATGCTGATGTTAAAAACTCTAGCTGGCCTGACACTCCCGACTCTGCAGGGGAGGTGAGCTCGGAATCCAAACAGAGCAGGAGCTGCGACAGCCCCAAGTCTTTCTCTCTCTCCAGGCGGCTCTCGCTTTCGAGTAACGCCAGCAGCAGGCGTGCCCCCACCGATCTTCAGATATAGGGAGAGAGAGCCTGGGAATGGTGCTCAGCAGCGCTGGGATAATTACTGGAGATTGCCACAGAGCCAGCACCTGTGTCAGAGCAGCCAAATCCCTCAGCTTTGCCCAGCTGTTTCACCTCTATAGCGAAGTTCTCTCACCCTTTTGAGTACTAGCCACCTAACTTTGAAACAGCCTCTGCCTCTGTAATGAGAGGGTGGCTCAGGGTGTAAACTCAGTGTATAAACACCTGTGCTGCCCTGCCAGCTGAGAAGGAAAACATACCTCAGATAGGTCGACTGAGGAGGAAAAATCAGGCCTAAAATCACCACTGATACTCTTTAAACATAATGAAAGCAGAAGAGAAAATTTACAGCCTAACAATATATTATACAAAGACCAGTGAATGGAATGAGGATAAATATGAGGTGGGTGCTTTCAGAACTCCATCTCTGCTGAATCTCTCTCAGGATTCAAGCAGACATTTGATGGCTGTATGAAGGCAGAATGTCCAACCTACGCCACTGCTTGAACCCTGCTAAATACAAAAAGAACAAAACCTGTGATACATGTATCACTCATTCTGCGACTCCACCAAACACTTCTTTTTTCACTGTATCACCACTGTCTCCCTCGGGAGGAAAATCAGAGCCAATCCCTTATTGTACACTATTACTGTTCAATAACTCCTATGGTTTTGACTCATCATGAAGGACACCTGGGTTGCAAGCTTTAATCTTGAGATTTTACACAAGTAACTAGCATTTTTTAATTTTTTTTTTTTTTAATTATTATTTCATCGGGAAAGACGTTATTAATTTATTAATCAGAAATGTTGGATTTCAGAAACCAGAAGGTTTATTATGCTAAAAAAAGAGGAGAGGAAAAAAAAAAGAAAAGAAAAAGAAAGTTACAATGTCAAAAACCCCACCCCAACATATAAAAGGTTTATCCAACTGCAAAACTACTGTGTTTCTGGATGCTATGGGGTCCCTCTTTCCCCTGAATTCTGACAACCTGTTAAACCCCAGTGCTTACAATAGTTTAGGAGGAGCATTTCCACTTGTGCTTTTAATGGGGGAAATAAATCAAATAAAGGCCACTCCTCCCCTTGATGCCCCAGTCCACCCAGTGTAAGGCAAGTGCTGTGAAACATCTTGAAATAATAAAGAGGGGAAAGAGGAACAAAAACGGATGTTAGGTTTTAATCGAGACTTCTACGAATGAGCCGCATTTACTGGAGCCGTGTAGTGCTGACAGCCTGGCGAGGCGCCTGCCTCTGGGATGCAGTGGTGTAGTTTTGACCAGAGGATTGGACTGACTGTGTGTGTACTGGAAAAATAGTGTGTGAGATGTGGTGTCACGTCCTTCTGCCATCGTTAAGTTTGTAATGTGCATTATCACTCGGTTCCAGAAGGACAGGGAACTGCTGGGGAGAGTCCAGGGCAGGGCTACCAAGATGATGAAGGGAGTGGAGCATCTCCCATAGGAGGAAAGGCTGAGGGAGCTGGGTCTCTTGAGCTTGGAGAAGAGGAGACTGAGGGGGGACCTTATTAACATTTATAAATATGGAAAGGGTGAGTGTCAGGAGGATGGGGCCAGGCTCTTCTCAGTGACATCCAATGACAGGACAAGGGGCAATGGGTGCAAGCTGGAACAGAGGAGATTCCAGTTAAATATGAGGGAAAATTTCTTGAGGGTAAGGGAGCACTGACAAGGGCTGCCCAGGGAGGGTGTGGAGTCTCCTTCTCTGGAGACATTCAAACCCACCTGGAGGCGTTCCTGTGTGACCTGCTCTGGGTGTTCCTGCTCCAGCAGGGGATTGGACTGGATGAGCTTTCAAGGTCCCTTCCAATCCCTGAGATTCTGTGATTCTGTGAATCCAGCCTTGTCTCAGATTGGCCGAAGCCTGGACAATATTAGGGAAAAAAAAAACTCAGGGAACTGGAAAAACTAAGGGGCATTTTTCCTCGCAGCAGCAGCAATATTTTGGTGCTGGCCACGTAAGAAATACACATTAAGGCTATTTAAACTCATCACTGTTGACTATCTGATAGCTGTCCTCCTCACCAGGGTAAACCCTGTGTGTATACAGGAACACAGCCCTCTGCCCTTCTGCTCACACCCTGAACCATCACTGTGTGACGGGCAGGGATGCAGGTAAATGTATAGTGCTGTTAATGCTGCTGCTGCAATTCCTGCACTCCGGGAGGCGGGGGTTCCTGTGGGTGGTAGCTCTGGGTGGATGCACAGCAGTTCATGCCTCTGGGATAAAAGCCCCCCTATTTAATGTGCTCTGTGCCCGCTGCTGAGAGGTCAGAAAAGCAGCCCTTGGACGGTGACATCGGGGAGGTGACACTCACGTTCCTGCCGGTTCCAGGTAAGACACAAAAGAATTTGTTTTTCTGCTGCTGACAGAGGAGTTTTTATTAACTTGTTGTCATTGTTGTTGGTTTGTGGCCACGGTCCGAACATCCTGTGTCACCACAGCTCCTTGTCCAGAGAAAAGCGTGACTGCAGGGAAGGCTGGAGATGTCGCAGAGGAGGGCACAGAGAAAGGGTGGACAGAGCCGCCATCGTCAGTTGTTCGGTTGGTTCTTTTATTTGTTAATTTCTATAACCACCAGACTTTGCCAGTCAGTTTCACAAAAAGAAACTGGTATAACCCCTCCTGTTTTCCTTTTTAATATCTTCACTGATGATGTCGATAGGGACATAGAAAACACTATCAGTGAGTTTGCAGATGACACCAAGTTGGGTGGGAGTGTTGATCTGGTTGAGGGCAGGGATGCTCTACAGAGGGACTGGGATAGACTGGATGGATGGGCCAATGTTAATGGTATGGCCTTCAACGAGGCTAAGTGCCAGGTCCTGCACTTGGGCCACCCCAACCCCATGGGTGGCTACAGGCTTGGGGCAGTGTGGCTGGAGCTGCCTGGCAGAAAAGGACCTGGGGGTGCTGGTCGACAGGCGGCTGAACATGAGCCAGCAGTGTGCCCAGGTGGCCAAGAAGGCCAAGGGCATCCTGGCTTGCATAAAGAATAGTGTGACCAGCAGCAGCAGGGAGGGGATTGTCCCCCTGTGCTCAGCACTGGTGAGGCCACCCCTTGAGTCTNTGTAGGGGAGAACTTGTAGAGTGGGGCTGATGGTTGGACTCCATGATCCCAAGGGTCTTTTCCAACCTGAAGGATTCTATGATTTTCCCGGCGGTGCAGAGCTTTCCCGGGGGTACTGAGCTTTCCCGGGGATACAGAGCTCTCCCGGCGGTGCGGGGCTTTCCCCGCGGCTGCCCCTCGGCCGGCGGCTCTTCCCTCCGCCGATTTTCCGCTCACAATCCGCCTCCCTGCGCTGACCGGAGCCGGCGATGGCGGAGTCCCGTTGCTGCTGCCAGTGAGTCCCGGTACGGGCGGGGGGACCCGGGGGCGTGGCCCCGATGAGGGGCGTGGTCTTTGAGTGGGCGTGGCCCCGATGAGGGGCGTGGCCGCTCACCCGTCGCCGCGGTAACCGCTGAAGCGCTCGCGCGGCAGAGTAGGGCGCAGGCGCGGGGCAGGCGCGGTGCGGGGTTGATGGCGCATTGCAAGGTAGGAGGAAGCGTGTATGGCGGCGAGCTGGGACGGGCCGTCGGACCGGCTCCCGGTTCGGTCCTTCTTGTCGCACCCGCGGTGGAGGAGGGCGGCCGTCCGGCGCGCCCGGTCCTACCGGCCGTCTCTGTAGCTGAGGGGGGCGAAGTGGGGGGGCGCCGCCGATACTGACCGTGTGGGCGTCCTCCCTCAGGCCGCGGACTCCAAGCGGGAGCAGTTCCGCCGGTACCTGGAGAAGTCGGGGGTGCTGGACACGCTTACCAAGGGTAAGTCTACCGGTTCCGCGTCCTTCCGCGGCGGGGAGGCCGTTTCTCGCGGGGCGCGGCCGTCCCGGCGCTCCGTTCCGCGCTTCGCCGAGCCGAGTGCTCGGTCTGCGCGGCGGA
>VZTM01026662.1:8462-19695 GCA_013400555.1 Jacana jacana
ACTCTTTCCCCCCTCCCTTGTGTTTATTGTAAAATGAAAGGGCTGATGTGAATGCTTGGTATAGATACAGAGCTGCCAACCTGAAACACTGAAAAGCAATGGTTGTCAGCAATGAGCTCTAGTTACCTCCCTCAGGATAATCCCACACACGGCACTGACAGGGCATTTCTGCTGCTGCTCAGTCTAAATATGAATGTGCTGCCTGTACTTCTTGTCATCCCTCTCTCTGATACTCTGCATTACTCCTGGGTGTCTAGACCTTTGGACCGCATGCACTGCCGCTGTTTTTCATTTTCATTACTTTATTCCTTTTTGTTGATTTGTACTTGGCCTTCTGGTTTGGGGAGAATGTCCAAAAGATTCGGTATTTGCAAAGCCAAGAGATTTCAAAGCTGGTTCTAGGGCGTTTGTTGTCTGGCAGCCAGCAAATGTCCACACCCAAAACTTCTGCACCTCCTGTTCTCCAAAGAATGGAACCATAGGATCACAGAATTGTTGAGGTTGGAAGGGACATTTGAGATCATCTAGTCCAACCATCAACCTAACTCTGATAAAAACAGTCTCTAAACCATGTCACTAAGCACTACGTCAACTGGTCTTTTGAATCCCTCCAGGGATGGTGCCTCCACCCCTTCCCTGGGCAGCCCATTCCAAGGCTTGATAACCCTTCCAGTGTAAACATTTTCCCTGATATCCAACCTGAACCTCCCCTGGTGCAACTTGAGGCCATTTCCTCTTGTCCCATCGCCTGTGACTTGGGAGAATAGACCGACCCCTGTCTCTCTACACCCTCCTTTCAGGGAGTTGTAGCTAACATAGCAAGGAAATCACTTAAAAGCTATAAAAAGAGGTAGAAAGCAACCTCATCTTTTTACTTTAATTTTTGAATAAAATACAGCACTGTATAGCTTTTTGATAGCTCTTAATTACTTTTCCCAATTCAAAGATGAAAAAATTGGAATAATCATGACAAGCCATGACATGATCCTTGAATATATGCCATTTTTTATATTGGCAGACATTACCTCTGCATGTCGTTGTATGTTCCATACTTGCAAGAGCTCATGTCATCAAGACAGCTATCTTTGGATGTCTGTTAGTTGTATGAGTCAGTAAATTGTTTATTTTCTCAGTGGAAATTCACTCACGACATAGAGGAGCTATTTCCTCCTAATTAGTTCCCCAGATTCCTCTTATAAAAAAACAACCTTAGGCTTCAAGGAGTCTGTCTGGGGTCATTATTTTCCTGATAAATGTACTCACCACCACTCCAGATTTCCCAGAAGGGAGACTGTAGGGTAGACGAATGTTGTGTTGCACGTTATATTCCATGATTGGTTCAAATTACTCAATTTACCCTGTATTTTCAAAAAACAATCCTAAATCATCAGTCAGCCACATCCTACTTCCAGTGCTGATACCAGACAGTCATTTTCCCTCAGAGCATCATTGAACATGAGCTCTCCTTAGCTCGTTTCATACTTTGATGAAGTAGATGGCTGCAGGGACTGCACTGAGATTGGAGACATTTTATTTGAGATGTTGCTCGTTGTTCCCATCGCAGATAGTTCCCATCACGGATAGCTCTGTGGGAAAGGAGTGGACAGCCCTGATTTCACTCATGTGAGGCAGAGATTATCGACCTGTAAAATCTACCATCATATTTTACCAAACCACTCTGAGATGTCATTCTGGTAGACAGATATGCTAATGCAAGGTGCTTTATCTTGTCTAAGTCTTTAAAAGAGAACCTACAGCCAAACCTCGGATAATGCTGAAAGAGGTTGTCATTAATATAGCACGTGCTAACGAGTATTGTTACGGTCTTCAAATCAACAACTACCTCCTCGAAAAGAAAAGTTTATCCTTCAGTTTAGACTAACATTTTAGCTCTATCTTGTGTAAATGTGTTCATTTTCACCTGTCACAAAACATTTCATGCTGCGTGTCTTGTGATCGTTATGTTGTGCTTGTTCTTTGATAATTGCTCACCTCTATGATTCAGCGTTGTCAAGAACAACTTTGTGTTTTCATTTATGCTGGAGGTGCTGAACTCAATCTAACAGAGCTGTAGGCTGATTGAAACACTGGGTTTAGGTTCCCACAGCCTTCACCCCACCTAAACCCCAGTGTTTCCTTCTGGCCTTCAGAGACACCAAGACGGTTGGGTAGACCAGGAACCGCAAGCGGAATTGCTGATGTGAAACGCTGGACTGTAGCTGGTGTATTTATATGCTTCTACAGATACAGTCTTAGTCACTTCTCTGCTAGCCTTACCTCAAAATATTTACAAAGGAAAAGGCTGTTAAGTGCTGTAGAGCTGAGGGCTGAGCAGCATTGCCCACCGCAGAGTCCCATCACTCAGGACTGTTTAACCCACAGGTGATTGTGGAAGGAGGCAAATACCACCTTGAGATAACTGCCCCATTAACAAGGGCCTCTGAAACATCCCCTTTGCAAACAGATGCCTCTTGGCCCCTCTCTAATTTATGTCATCTTGCAAAGCTAACGTTCCCAGGGGCAGGGAAATATTTTTGGTTTATTTCAGCAGAAGTTTGTTTGACCGAAGCCCGAGTAAAGGCCTTGAAGATATAATAGAAATAAATTTTTCTATTGATGCCTGAGTAAAGGCCTGAAGATATTATAGAAATAAACGTTTCTATTTATCAGAAATGCACCTTTTTTAATCCTGTGATTATGAAAATATCTTACAGGCATTTCTTAGGTTTGCAATCCCAAGGTATGTGAGGTTTGCTGCTGGCCTTTCTTGCAGGCTCTGAATCACACCTGGGCAACACGAGCCCTGCATCATTATAAACACCGAGAACGGTTGTGAACGAAGAAAAGGAGAAGCTGAGAAACAGAGATGCCGTGCAATTTGGATATACTATTTAGTACTGAACTGCACCCTTAGCGTGATAGTAGATGCCTTATTATATTTGGCTCCTTCTAGAAACAAGCTGAAGCAGCAGCAGTGGCCAGGCTCAGGCGTGTAGGAAATGCAGCCACACTGCCTGCACCCTCTACTGGCTGATGCACAGACCACAGGTGGGTTTGACACTTGTATAGTTTGGGTTTTTTTCCCTCAACTATAGGAATATTTTTCCTAGCCTGGAATAATACTATTTGCCAGGGAAAAAAAAAATTATATATATAGCATCGTTGTTAATAGGAAATTTGAGTGTCCTGTTTTTCTGGGATAAGGAAGAAAGAGGAAGGTCTGAGAAACAGAAAGCTAATGAATTCTTTCACCTTGCTGTAGAAACTATTTGTTGAGAACCGCTTTGCTCACCTTCCTACTGCAAGGGGAATGCCAAAGTTTGCCCCACAGAAAGGGATTTAGCTGTATTGTGCTTATTCTGAATGCTAGAGGCGTCGTTCATTAAGTTCTGCAAATGCCAGATGCGGGGGAAAAAAAAGAATTCTGCAACTGAGACCTTCTAGAAATTTGAAAATTAAAATTCAAAGTCATGTCTTTATGGGTGTGGGATTCAGTTTAGCCACAGACAGGTATTACAAAGTATTTGTAAAGATTTAACTTTGAGATGATTCGAGCAGATCTTGTACAAAGAGCAACCGAGATTTCAAAGTCCAAGTAGAGATCCTACCGTAACGTGACCGTAGTGTCCAGGGGATAATATATTTTCCTGGGTTATGACATCAATTAAATAATAGGCTTCTAGGATGCTGCATTTTCTCTATTGCCATTTCTTTCTCTTTTCTTTTTTTTTCTTTTTCTCCTTTGTCTCCCTACAAGATGCCAGCTAAGGCTTCCTGAGGTTGTATTTTTGTTTTCCTGCTGTAGCAGACAGAGGTACCTGCAGATATTTTGCACTGAACACAGGTGCTGGTTGTGTCTCCAGTTTTCTGGTGGGACGTGACAGGCAGTTACTGCAGATTCTGTACTACCCTGTGTCTATGTGCAGCCAGAGACACAAAGGCACATAGTCTCACGTGCACCCGTTACACAGCTAGAATGAAAATATTTCTTGTTGCTATTCCGCTATTCAATCGCTAGAATAACTAGATTTTACAGGAATAATATTAATGGGCTATAAATAATGCCTCTGTTAGTCATTAATTATGTACTATAATGAGATAGTATTGAATACTATAGTGAGGTTTTCAAAAATCACAAAGTGATTTGATTTGCCTTCAGTTTACTTTCTTAAAAGGTACCATATTTTCGAATGCCCCCTCACCATCACCTGTTAAAGATGACATTTCTTCAGGTCTCTCAATCTGGGGCCTCTTTTTGGCGCCTCTGCTTTGGAAGTGCTTGGCAGCTTCTGCACTCTCTGCTTTGCCTCTACGTTCTTGCCTGTACGTGTCGGTTTTGTGTCGTTTGTCATTGCACTCTGAATCAGATTTCCGGACATCACAAGCTTTAAAACTTACTCAGATAAGCAGGGGAATGTATCACTGTTCCTACAATGGTATTTTTATATTGATACTATCTCTTGGGTTTGCCATCACTATTGAGGCAGATGAATGCCTGCAGAACCCAGGAGCATCTCTTTTATAACATGTTTTTCTGTTGCTTCCTTGTCTCCAAATGCTTATTATGGCAGAAATTCATAAATGTTTGATATTGCCTCCTCCACAGAAACAGTCTGTCTGTCCTGCATGGCTCTCCCCTCTCTTTCAGAGGTCTTTCAATGCCCCGTAGCATCGTGGACCCGCTGCTGCACCTGCAACCGCCTGCGCCTCTCGCTGCCAAGCAGCTGGGGCTGGCAGAGGCGGCAGCGCCAGAGCCAGGCTGCTCCCGACGCCCTGCTCTGCCTCTTCACCTCCCTCTCCTCCCTGCCTTGGGAACCCCTCACCTCCTTCCTCCTCCTCGCTATGGGAAGATTGTCTCTGCCCCGGTGACAGAAAAATCAAAAGGCATTAGACAGAGTTGGAAAATAGGAGCAATACGGTCTCTAGCCCAGTACCCAAACCCAAGGTCACCCCATCCTCTTTCAAACACATAAACCAGGTTGGAAGTCGATTTACTGCTTTTTAAGAGTGTTTTCAAATTGTGCCTTTTTCAGTTGTCAGGAATTAACTGGGACTGCCTGAGTTTTAATTAGTGGATCGTGCTACTTGGTGTGTCTGAAAAGAAATCCTAAAGAGCGTCTTTGGCTCTTTTGGCCAGTAGCCATAATGACAGCCAGGCTAATTACATCGGTCACCAAGTTATCGGTGCAATCGTAACTGGAGGCAAACAGACGCCAAGAGAAGCTGGTAGTAAAATCATGATGTATTTCACAATCATCTTATTACTGGCTGATTTAAATAAGGGCCTAAATTGCTTTATCAGTACCGAGAGAGCGTGGAGGTTTCAGCAAGTCTTCGCTGGCAGAAGCTGAAGCTCTGCTTGCTTATGGAGACTGGCTGGTGAAAAAGTAGAAGGTATTCTCAGTAAACTCATGTGGAAAACTACTAGTTTTACTTGCAAATGCTAGCAATCCAGGCTACGTGGTCATTTTTCTGCTGAGGTTAGGGATCAGGATGCAGAACTCTCTGATGAGGTTCCTCTAACTTCTGTTTCCTTACATCAGAGATGAAACCGGCCCACAGTTCTCTGTCATGTGCTTTCTGGGTTGAAAAGAACAGAAACCGTGTGTAACACTGACTCAGAGCACCAGCTCCCACAGGGAACGCCCCGGTGTGCTCTAAAATGCCATGGGTCAGAAGCAGTATACAATAAGTACTCTTTTCAACTATAGGTTTAAACTACTACTACTAATAAAAAGAAACAGGTCTGCTTTCACACCATGTAAACAGAAAACTCTTTGTGTATATATATATTTTCTTTCTTTTCCATAACTGAAAAAAAAAGTCTGGCCCCCTCTGTTTTCCTGGATTTGGTCAGTGC
Source organism: Jacana jacana (assembly GCA_013400555.1). Classification (NCBI taxonomy): domain Eukaryota; kingdom Metazoa; phylum Chordata; class Aves; order Charadriiformes; family Jacanidae; genus Jacana; species Jacana jacana. The sequence goes on from VZTM01026662.1 coordinate 14,323, forward strand.
AAACTGAAGTACTGGTAAATTCTGACTTGAAAGAATAACTGAAATTGTGGAAAGGAACAAAGTCATAAAACTCTTCTGGACCAAATGTATTCACAGCCACATAAACAAGGACGTGGGTTTTATAATTAATTCAGAGTTCCCTGGCAAGCGTGGTGTTGTAATATGTTGTCATCTACTGATTAGGTTCCAGTAAGAACACTGGCAATGCCTGGTTTTTATCAATATCAGCCCTTCAACAGCATCTGAAAGAACCTGACACTCTAAATTTCAGAATAACCCTGAGCGGGCCGTGCCCCATCTGGGCATGGAGTCAACACGGGGCGGCAGTCAGAGAGGGGTGAGTCGGGAGGAACGGGTTTTGTGTCATCCTTGGGTCCTGTTTGCTTCCTCTTCCCACGTGTTTTGGAAAGGCAGGACTTGAAAGCAAATGGCCTTTGAGAAACTCAGGCTGAATGGCCGTGCGAAACCCTCCAGCAAAGCTTTTAATCCAGTAGGATTCTACTTCACAGAATGCTTTGCCATCTTTCAGACCATTGGTCGCGGCTGTTAATTAAATGGAAATGCAAACTAAATCTACAGTGCAGAGCTACAACGCGGCCAATTAAACATTCCGGTACAAGGTGCTAATGATAAAAAGCTCATGTCGCCGAGGACGGTCTGTATGATGTCAGCATACAAATCCTCCCAGATGACAAAATGTACGATTCCCATCACGGGCCGGTAGGAAGAGAAGCGCTGACCCCGACCGCTGAAGCCAAGTGTTGTAGAGGAGGCAGCAGGAAGGACACTTGGGACACATGTGCAGGCCCTGGGGACATTTTTTGGAGGAGAGTGAATGCTGTTAAAGTTGAAACCCTTAGACTACCTGCAACCCTTAGACTACCAGTTATTTTCTTGACTCCTGGAGATACTCAAGGGGAGGTTTGACAGGGCCCTGGGTGGCTGGGTCTAGATGGGGGTGTCCCTGCTGACTATGGAGAGGTGGGACTAGATGACCCTTGAGGTCCCTTCCCACTTGGACCATTCTATGATTCTGTGATATGTGAAAGTCTGGCCATTTCTGAGCCATAGGGGTATTCTTCTCATACAAGCAAAGCATCTTATATTTAAATGGGGTTGTTTTAAAATAAAAGAACAGTATTAAAGAAAGCAAACGATAAGCAAGTAATGATGAGTGTTTGGCACGACTGAGGGTATGTCAGTCCCTGTATCTTTGTGAGGAGCTTTAATGGATACTCTTGGAGGAGCGACCGTCTCTTTAAGTGGCTCTTCTTGGCAAGGTTAAACCCAATGAGTGGCAATAACTAAGCAGTTACAGCTAACTAAAGCAGCTTATGGACAGGCATTATAATTTCATTAAAGATTTGGCAGTCAGGGGCAATCTGGAGAATATAAATGGACAGAGGTGAGTGATCTTAAATAAGTTTCATGAAATCAAAGAAAATTCAATGAAGTTACATGCAAGAAACAACTTAATAAGCTATCTTCAGACAAGCAAATTAATGAATATTTGGTATCTTATATATGTAAGCAATTACACTGTTTCTACCTATTAGAAAGGTTCATCTTTTTTTCTTGAGAAATACGGCCTGATAAAATCTATACTTGAAAGAAAAATATATCACTATCCTAAATTACATCTCTGAATAGCTCATGAAACACTTGTCCCATAAAAAAAAGCTTTTGTACCACTAATACTTGAGGTGCGTAGTTTCTGTACCTCAGGTCTGTATTTTAGCTCATATCGCTAGCTGGTAGCTTCTCTCTCCTTTTTAGCTTTTGATTGTATATTTTTCATCTTTCTAGAAGTTAGTTGCTCAGGGCTTCGTGTTCTTAAAAGGGAGAAAATGGAGCAGATTTAAATTTTAGAATACTGCAGGACTCTGGGCTTAGAAATTTCCTGGGATTTCCAGTCCATGGAAATTTATCCCTCTTTTTTTCCCATAAATTCAGAAGTTCTTGACAGAAATTCCCTGTCAAGGATCAGCAGAACTAAACGTTAACCAATGCCATCCTTTAAACCAGTTTTGCCAGTTTTACATTCTTGAGGTTTTACTGACAGTGTAGTGTCTTGGCATGTAGCATATTAAAACACATGTAGCAAAGTTCTAATTAACTACAAGCTCTTCTCCCTCTTCTCTCCAATGAGTCCAAACACTCTTTATACGTATGTGTGTATATGTTTGTGTGTGCATAGATGTAGTTATGTCCAAATAAATGTATGCATGGACCACTTAGGTCATTAAAACAAGGGCAGGCTGGATGTAGACTGAAAGTGTGAGAAACTGTAGTAGTAATACAGTAGTATGAGTCCTCAGGCAGCGTTATTACCACATTTATGTCCTGATGTCCAGGCACGGCTGTTACTATTGAATCTCAGCATAGAGACTAGCCTTGTACTTTGCTCTCCCAACCCTGTATCCCCTCCTTGACCTGCATCATGTTCTGGAGCTGAAGACAAACCTTGTTGCCCCACCATGAGCCAGGACTCCTCTTTCCCCAGCAACATTCTGGCTGAGAGGAGAGCTGTGTTGTGCTGCTGAGGTCCCTGGAGGGAAGAAAAAAAGGAGAACTGTTGAAGCAGGGAGGAGGGGAGCAGAGCGAGAGACAGTAGGAAAATTCGAGAAAGGGACCCCTGCCTTGTGGACAGGGCAGAGGAGGAGAAAAGCTGTGTATGAACTGGTATCACATATCACTGCTGGGTGTGTGTTACGTGTGTGTTAAGATCTTAGTGTGCTCCAACAGCGGCTTTGTGTCATTTCTGCACAAGTTGAGACGGGTTGGGATCCGGTGGAGTTTTGATGACTATAGGTGGGATTGTACTAAAGTGGATGGAAATTACCATCTTCCTCTCCCCCTCAAAAAAACCCAAACCAACCCAAAAGTACAATAGAAGGATGAATGAGTAGATTTTTTCATGTAGTTAGTAGGGGACAGTATGCTTACATGATTCTGGAGCACTCCAAGGGGAGGATACGTATATCCTCCTGGAAGAAGCGAGAAGAAAACTTCACGTGTCTGGATTCCAATAGCTCAACAAGTGACAATAAGGGTGTAGTTATTTTATGACTCTGTTATTTCTTACTTTTCAGTGCAGAAAGCCAACCCAAAGATAAGACTACTCCAGGGGTTTATGCAGATGAAGAATGGCAGAATAGCTCACCTGATACTGTGCTCTTTGGTGATAGTTTTCAGGCTGTTGGTTGATCCGTGGCTGGTGGCAAGTGATAGATAGTCACATGCACATTTTCTTTCTAGTCTTGAAACCTCTTTTTCTCCCTAGTGTTCCCTTGAGAAGAACATAACAACATGCATAGGATTGCCCTGTCAGCAAAGACCATGTTCTGCCTCCATGTTCTCCCCTACCTGAGAGCCATATGCCTTTCGGTGGCAGCGAAAGGGTTAAAATTCAGAGCACTGAAGGATGCTGGATTTGAAAATTAATGGTGGGCTATAATAATTATTGATACTACCAGGTGAAAAATATGCTTGGGACACGATTATTCTAGCCCAGGATGAACTGCACTGTGTCCTGTCACTCCTGCCAGGGATATTTAGGTAGAGATGCTCAGCGGGACTCGGGGACGTAAATAGCCCAGCGTGGCTGGGACTGGCCTTCACCCCCCTGGGACCCACTCTCAGGTGAGGGGTGTAAAAGCTTATCAAATTATGGGGCACCTTCAGACCCTGCCTGGGGCTACACGCTTGGAAAGGTGAGTGGGCGTGCTGGGCTCCATTAGTTGTCAATATTTGAAAAGGAGGTGGATGTTAACGCAACAAAATACAGATTTTTAGCATGACGTGGAGGGAAGTCTCTCCTAAAATAACTGGAGATGTTAATGAGCTCTCTACAAGAGGCTTAACTCAGGATGCTTATAATCATTTAGTGTGTGATTGTGGCTGTTCTTAGGCAAAAAAAAATAAAAAAATGAATAGACCTTTCAGAATCCAAAGGACTATTTTCCTTTCCCTCCTGATCTGGCCTTTCTTTCTCCCCATAGACCCCGAGTTGTCAACTTCCATTCTCTCCCTTGAGCCTAGAAAGCAAGAAGACTGGGATCAGGCAATATTATTATTATTCTTATTCTTTTTTTCCCCCCCTCCTCAATTAAAAATTGAAAGCAGGCATTGAAAAATAATTAAAAGACTTGAGGAAACGGCAAGGGGTGGGGGGATAAGAAAAAAGTCACCTGTATCTTGTATGCAGTGACAGTCTGAGGAAGTAAAACCGCAGTTTCTTACTGAATTTTACCTCTGTGAAATCCCCGAGTGTCGCACGGGGGTACAATTCAGCAAGTGGCATCAGCCTTGCGTGCACGCAGGTGCGGGCAGCCTTTTAATCCCATACTGGTACCAGTTTATACCTCTCTATCCGCACAAGTGTTTCGCTGCCCGTCGCCACCGGAGGGGCCACCTCCAAATCCTGCTTTATTTTTTTTTGCCCCGGTCTCACCCCTGTCAGGCTCCGGGAGGGTCCCCCGGAGGTCGGCTCTGGCGGTGCGGGGCCGGGGCGGTGCGGGGCCGGGGCTGCCCGCGCTATTCTCCGCGCCGCCGCTGGGGGTATCTTTGTACCATTTTTCATCCAGCAGCAATTTGGAGTGGAAACGTGTAATAAGGGAAAAAGCAGGGTTCTCGGCGGCTTTAGCGAGCCGTGCATCCAGGAGCCAAAAAAGATTAACACCACCACCACCACCCCCTTCTCCAAAACCCCTCCATCCCCATCCCCACCGCCGCCACCCCCGCAACACACACACGCACGCACCCCTCGGGGCACCGTCGCGGCTCCGGGATCACCCGCCGGACATCAAGCGAAAAAGGGATTCGTCTGGAGGGCAATTTCGGATCGGGGGAGATCTATTGGATTAGTAGGATTATCTGCTTGCAGCCGGGAGAGAAGTAGCGTTTGATCATTTCTCTTGCTTGCCTGATGGTCGGATTTAAATGGAGGTGGCTCGGCAGGGCTGAGGCTGAATTCCGGATGGGGATTTTCAGCCCCCCCTTCCCCTCGCCCCGAGCCCAGGAAAGGGGAGAAAAATATCTCCAAATCGCTAGAATTCGGAAGTGTCCGGGGCACGATTGAGAAAAGCTCCAGCTCGCAGCGACTGGGAGAGGGAGCCGGAGGAGGCGAATCCGGTGAATTACAGTTTCAGCTGCGATTGCAGAAAAGCGGCCGTGAACTGGTAAATACTTTGATGCTCTCGGCGTGCGGGGCGAGCCCCGGAGCCGGGATGGCGGGGGAAGAGGAGGAGGGGGGGGCTAAGCATCCCCGACCCCAGAGCCGGGATGGCGGGGGAGCTCAGCGCCCCACAGGCTCGGGCAGGGCGGCTGCGGGGCCGGGGACGCGGGGCTGAGCTCGGGGAGGGGGGAGAGTGG